>CAUYQG010171519.1:0-17201 GCA_963574415.1 Tarsius wallacei | reverse complement strand
CAATTTAATAAATTAAATGTTGATCTTTTCATGGAGGTCTCCTTCTGTTTTTATTCTCATTATTACTTAGTTCATATAGAATGTTTTTTCTTTTTTTAGGTTCAGCTGTTTTTTGAAAATTACCCCCAAGATACAGTCTAGCAGTATACATTGCAATGAATGGTGCACTGAACTTTGTTATTTTTCTTAAAATTGCTTCACTAGCACTGTATGCTCCCTGAGTGAGCCTTTTCTATTAGGATACTTCATTTGCCATTGATTAAAAATGCCATAAAAGCCAAATTTTACAAAAGCTGTAAATTCAAGTCACAATCTATGAAATGCAGCTTCTGAATATAGGAACACGTCACCAAATGGAAGAAGGATCCCGAGAGCTGGGCCACACCTCTATGGATCTTAGCTAAGGTGCAGACCTCCCCAGAACTTAATAATAAGAGACAGAGTTGTTCATTTATTAAATAATGGGTGAAAAAATGGGCCTAAGATATTAGCAAAGTTGACTTTGGTTTATATTTTCATATTGTTTGAAGTAATTACAACATAATACAACAGAATAATCATATATAACATAATAATCAGCAGAATCTTACAGTAAAGGAGTGTATTCCCTACCAGATTCAAAATACAGTTATTTCTTGATATATTTCTGGTATTGGTTCTAGGACCATCCCATGGATACCAAAACCAGTACATGCTCAAGTCCCTCATGAAAAGTGACATAGAATTTGTCCATAAACTACATACATCCTCCCCTATACTTTTATCAATTATAGATTACTTAGAATATTCAATACAATGTTTACACATTAATTTGTGTGGGTTCAATGTACTACTCAACATGCAGTTTTGCTTTTGGAAATTTCGAGTTTTGCTCTTGGAAATTTTGTGAATTTTTTCCTCTATATATGTTGATCAGCGGTTGCTTGAATCCATGGATATGAAAGGCCTATTGTATTAGTATAGATAGAGAAAAAAACATTGCTTGCCAATCAGCTATTACTAAAACAATTTAAAAAATTTTAGAGGTTCAGTAAACATAACTGCAAACTTTTGTTATGGTGGATTTTTTTTTTTACAGTAGTGTTGCAAATTGGTAACTTATGTTGTCACTGTAATTAAGTCTTTGTTTTCTTGCTTTCATTTTAAAATTTGTTTTAGATTTTTCTAAGTTAGACATAGATAGATGAAGAAGAAAGAGGGAGAAATAAGACTCTACCTTACCACTATCAGCAACATAAAAAGCAAATAAATTCTTTCAATATATTTTCTAGCTGTTTTTGACAAACATGATTTTAAGTGGAGGCATTATTATCACGAAGTCTGTTTTTGATGTCTTTTTCCCCAGTATTTGTTTAAATTATATTTTTTTCAAGAAGCCCATTTTTTTTTAATTTTTGAGGCATATAAACAGTAATGCTTAAGTTTTCATCTGGTGTTTAAACATACATTCGTGGATGTATGGGAGCCGCAACGAGCAGCTACCTACACTCATGTTAAAAATTAACTTGCAGAATTGAAACATTCTCGTTTTGCTTTTTTAAATATTTTAAAATATTATATCATTCAGTGGATATTATTTTTCTCCATGTTCAGTGAAATGAAGTTTAAAACACGTTTCTTTTTTAAAAACCATTCTTGTGTTCACCCAAATTCAACTTGAATGCAACCTGTGTCACATATCAGATCTCTACAAGGTATTCTCATCCTCTCTCTTACTGCTATCATTTGGATATTTCACACTTCAGACCTCCCATTGCAATTTTATCCTCAATGCTGAAGGTGGGGAATAATGGAAAGATTTTGGGTCACGGGTCAGGTTCCCTCATGAATGTCTTGGTACTGTCCTCATTATCATGAGTGAGTTCTCTGTTCTGTTAGTTCCTTCGAGGATCTTCC
The DNA here is from genome assembly GCA_963574415.1 of Tarsius wallacei. Classification (NCBI taxonomy): domain Eukaryota; kingdom Metazoa; phylum Chordata; class Mammalia; order Primates; family Tarsiidae; genus Tarsius; species Tarsius wallacei. The sequence goes on along the minus strand of CAUYQG010171519.1, from coordinate 15,305 downwards.
AAAGAACTGGTTGCAAAAAGAGCCTGGCACCTCTCTCTTCTCTCTCTCTTGCCTTCTCTTGCCCTGTGATCTCTGCACATGTTGGCTTCCCTTCCCCTTCTGCCACAGTGAATGCAGTTTAGGGCCTTTGCCAGAAGCAGATGCTGGCAGCATGCCTCTCGTACAGCCTGCGGAATCAGGAAAATAAAACCTATTTTAAAAAATGAATTACTCAGCCTCAAGTATTCCTTTATAGCATCACAGACTAGGATACTCGCTGTATTAAAAAATTTGCATTTTTTACAAAGTAATTGTTATTCATTCAGAGTGTCTGAGTTCTTCATTGTTGTAAAATTTGCTTCTCAATTATAAAATGTGTCACAGTATTTCATTTATGTATCCAAAACCACCTTTTTCCTCTGAGAAATCAAAGGGTCACATTAATTATAATTTTCAGTTGAAACATTGTCACAATTAACCTACAGCATCTATAAAACATTGTAGTCTAATAAAGAACAATGAAGCAGTGAGTTTATATTGTACTATTAAGTTTCATAAAGGTCTCATAGCAATAACACAGCATAGGTGAAATACTAAGGCCTATTAGTGAAAGAATTTTTTCTCTCTAATTTAAGATTAGTAGCATTGATTTTTCTCTTCTCACAGAAATAAATTCACAGACAAAAATTATCCAAAAATGTAATTCCTGTCTCCTTAAAGTAGTACTCTATTTTCTCTTAAAATGTTAAAGAATGTTGAGAAAAATTAATGTCCTTTTAATAGAGAAATCATTGTCTGCAATCTTCTTCCTGTGGTTTTATTTCAAAATTCATGGTATTCTGGAAGGAAATGTTAGTGACTTCTAGTCTGTTTGAGTTGTTATAACAAAATGCCATGGACTGGGTGCTTATAAACAATAGAAATTTATTTCTCACAGTTCTGGAGGCTGGAATGTCCAAGGTTCAAGTGCGGACGGGTTTCTGGTGAGGGGCTGCTTCCTGGTTCATAGCTGATGGTCTTCTATGTGTCCTTCCATGGTGGAAGAGGCAAGGGAATACTTTCCCATTTTCTCTTATAAGAGCACTCATCTCATAATGGATCCACCCTTGTGAGCCAAACACCTTTAGACGCCAGCTCCAAATGCCATCATGTAGAATTGAGTTTCAATGTATGAATTTGAAGGGACATGAACATTCAGTCTATAGCAGTAGATTTGGTGCACTTTGTGTCATCATTTGCCAAAAAAAAAAAAAAAAAAAAAAATTAGCGGTTAGGTAAAATGAATTGCACATTTAGCTATATTGCTTGAGTATTATAAAACACAACTTCCTAATGTATGTATTTACATTTTACTTAATACTTTGTGTTTACATTCACATTTAATGTAATATTTTTACATTTTATTCAGTGTTTTCTTTTTTTATGAGTGTACATTTATTACATTATGATAAGCTGTTGTTAAAAGATTATCTGAGCAGATCCAGTACAATTTTTGTTTTTGTTTGGCCTTTGGGCACAATCTTTTTCTGTCTTAATACTTTTAAAAATTTTATTTGGTATCCTACCCACTAAGATATAATGCCTATTGTGGTTTTGATTTGCATGTTTGATGATTGCCACTATAGAGGATCTTGTAAAATACCTATTGGTCTTTTGAATGGAAAAATGCCCATTCAAATTATTTGCCCTTTTTTTTCCAGTACCTGTTACAGCGACTCTAACAACCCCATTGCCCATTTTTAATTGGGTTATTCCCCCCACCACTGAATTGCAAGAACTTGTATACTTTGAATATTAACTTATTATCAGATATATGATTTGCAAATATTTTCTTCCATTCTGTAGGTTGCCTTCACACTCAGTTGTTTCCTTTGCTGTGTAGAAGAAGCTTTTTACTTTGTTATAATCCTTGTCTAATTTTGCTTTTATTGCTTCTGCTTTTGGTGTCATATACAAGAAATAATTGCCAAGACCAATGTCAAAGAGTTTTTCCCTTCATGTTTTCCTCCAGAAGTTTTACAGTTTGAAGTGTTATGTTTAAATCTTTAGTCTGTTTGTGTTTATTTTTATGTATGATATAAGATAAGGGTTCAGTTTCATTGTTCTACTTGTGGATATCCAGTTTTGTGCTCTCTTTTTTGAAGATACTATCCTTTCTCCAATGTGTATTTTCAGCAACCTTGTTGAAGAACAGTTGTCCATATTACATGTGGCTGTTAGGGGTCTTGTGGTTTTATATTAATTATAGAATTTTTAATCCATAAATTAGGATTTTAATAAAGACGGCATCTGCAGATAGCTTTGAATAGAGGATAAATTATAAGGCTGAGTGTAAAGTAGAGTTTCAAGAGAATATGGTGAGTGATAATGTGTAAGGTGGCTATAGAATGCAATTTCATCCAGATATCTCCAGCAAAGTGGAGACAAAGGCAATTCAGCAAAGCAGGGTGCATCTGTGAGCCATTGTCAGCTGGAACAGTGCTGAAAAATATATGTACAAGTAGGCACAGTATCAATGTCTACTCTTCAGAAAAGATAGGATTGTGATCATCATATTCACACAATTAAAGATATTCAAAAATAACACATGTATTTAATAACTTATAGGATGCAAGCAAGCAAGACGCCCAAGAGAATAAGAGAGCTATCCAGGAGAATCCACACAGCTCCTCAGGTATTCCCTGCATCAGATGTATGTCAAGTGTTGAGAATGAAAGATGTAGTCCCTAAATGAAGTAAACATCCTATAGGAGGAAGCACTTTAAGTCATGAACCACGTCTGTTTTATATCTATATTTTTACACGTTTTATGCATTTTTTTCCAGGAACTATGCCCTATAAATCCACAGGTACTGGGTTCATTTATCATAAGCAACTTACGACTAGGAACATCTGACCCTAAGCATGATAATTCATTTCTGAGTCCCAAGTCTACGTATCAGAACCTATATTATCAACATATTTACATGAACATAAGACTGTGCCATCTGTCTTGTGTCTTTCCTGGAGATAAAAGGCTCACATAACAGTTTACCTACTTCTTTTCCAAACAACTACAAACTCAAAGCTGAAAAGATAACTCTCTCTCTTTCTTTCTCTCTCTCTCTCTCTCATATATATATATATATCCATTACCAGCAAAATGTGTAGCTAAACTGTGGTATTTTAATACATTATGAAAGTATTCAGGCATTGGAAATTAAAAACTGTACACAACCACATAACTAAGCTTCTAAATTTGAACCAAAAAAAGCAGGAAAGTTACAAAACAAAGGAAACAAAACTATAAAGAACAGCAAGAAATGAATATCATAAAAGCCAGAATTATGGTTACTTCTAAAAAAGAGAGTATATAAAATGATCGAAGATGATTTCATGGGGCCTTCTGGGGGACAGGCACATTCTATTCTAGATGGGTGATATTCTATAGCAGTGTGGTTTTGAGTTATTTTTACCCTGAACGTACATGTTTTTGTATTTTATATAAGTATGTTTTCACACTAAGACAAAATAAACATTTTCTAAAGGGACAGTATAAAGGAGAAAAAGTCTCCTGGCGTGTTTGCTCCCTACTTTCTTCACAGAGTCTTTCTCAGATAAGGTTGCTGCACTTCCTTCAATGCCCTTTATGTGTTACAAATTGATGTCCCTTGTAAATGAACTATTTTGAAGGGCAAAAACACTACATAAATATATTGTGCACATTTTGAATTTCCAAAATGTCATTTCATGCCTTCAATGATAATGGTAGCAAGCAAGCTCATAATGTTTTGCAGAAGTAGTCTCTGTCGACAGTGAGAAAACCACCTCAGTTAAAAGAGGGGACATTACATACTATCTTTGACGATAATCCAGGAACTTGTCATCTTCTTTTATTCCTCCTGAAAATTGCCTTTACTGTTTTTAAAAACCATTTTAATAGACTGAAATTATAAATGCACAGTGGGATCTGCCAGTTCAGGTATATGATTAATTTCATTATATATACTATATTCAGCTTTAATTTAAGAGCTATATCTTCCTTGATCAGTAGGTTTATGACTATTTAACAATATAAAGTTAATCACATTCACTTTTCCAACAAGCTTTAGAAAGACAAATTCTAATTACTCTGAAAAACAACTTGTGCAACACATCATGACACTGTGCTCATTTTGCTTTTAAAAATACTCATTTCAGGCTACAACCTTTCTTCTTTGAGTATAAGCACATTCTGGTGACAGTACATTTTCTCAAATTTTGTCACATTACTAATGGAGAAATAAGTAAAGCACTGGTTTAGAAGTAATATGTTTTTTCATATGTCTTAGATGGGGATGCTATAACAAATATCCCATAAACTGAGTGGCTTAAAACAAAACTATTTCTCACAGCTCTGGAGGATGGAAAGCCCAAGATCATGGTACCAGCCAATTTGGTTCCTGGTAAGGGCTTTCATCCTGGCATGTAGAAGCCCTCTTGCTATATCCTCATATGGTTAAAAAAAAGAGATTGCCTCTTCTGTGCCTCTTCTTTTGAGGTCATTATTCCCACTCATGAGGGTTCTCACTAATTAACTCCCAAAGTCAACACCTCCAAATACTAACACGTTTGGGATCAGGACTTCAGCATAATGAATTTAGGAAGGACACAAACATTCAATCTATGGCACATAATAATCTCCATTATGGTCTCAGAGAAGAATTGAAAACTTATAGCATTCAGAATACAGTTTTTAAAAATCAGTTATTGAAGATCTTTATCATAATAATAAATAAAACTCAGGTACCATTTCAAGATGAAGCTAACAGGATCCTTTTATGATGCAGTGTTTTTTGGATTGGTTATTTTTTGATAGATTTATTTCAAAATAACTTATTGACAAAATTAAAAATAAATTTGTAGCAGTTCTCAAGAATTTATTTTTTAAATCTATTTTTCAGATTCTGAAGGAGTTTTTTGTTTTGTTTTGTTTTGTATTTCTAACTCTTGAACAACACAGGTTTGACATGGTTAGGTCTTTATTGGAAGCTTCTTTTCAACCAAACTGCTAATTGAAAATACAACATTTTCAATGTGGAATGCAAATCCCACATATACAAAGAACTTTTTATATGGTGGAATACAAAACCCACATATACAAAGAACTTTTTATATCTATGGGTTGTCTGCAATGAGCCCTGTGGAACCTGAGTATGTACAGATTTTGGTATCTGCATGAGGTCCTGGCACCTATCACTCAAGTATATGACTGCAATCTTTAAATCATATTTAAAGATAAGATAGTGATGCTATGTTACCATAATAATCCAACATTTCCTAGAACAATCTTTATGGCTAAACTTTTGACTTTGCAGAAAAAACAAAAAGCAACAAACAAAAAACAATATATTGGGAACTTCCCATTTAGAAATTAGTGTCATTATTATTACTTCATCTGCTTCACTAATTGGAAATTAAAATTCATTTTATAAAAAGAAAAAGAGATGGAAAACTAAATAAAGAACGGATGTTAGTTAATGTGAGTTAGTTAATGTCAACAAATCAATATTGGTTTGCTAATTGTAACATTCACTACACAAATGGAAAAGTTAATAACAGCATAAGCTGAGTATGGGGTGTGTGGAAAATACTGTTTTTTCCACTTGTAACTCTAAAAAAAGGCTGTTTAAAAATACCATTGAAGGTGGTTGCACCCCAAAATCAACCAATGAAGTCATTTCTAAATATTTAATATACACATTAGATTTAGGCATTATTTTCTGTAATAACCCATCTCAATGGAGAAACATATTGTACTTGACTCACTCTGAAGTAGATATTATCTGTGATATGGAGAGAATGTAAACAAATTTGAAGGTGAGAGCATTTCTTCCAAAAATTTTTTCTGGGAGTAGGGGAGGAATATTAAAATTACCACTCCCCTTAAAAAAGAGTTGCTATGCACTTCTTAGTGTCATTTTTGAATTAAAGAGAGCTTGCTTATTTAGTGGTTAAAAAAAGTGACTGATGTTGACACCGAAATTCATGAAAAATATAACATCAAAAGATTAACTGTAACTAAAAACCTGAGAGTTTTTTTTACCCTACATAATACTATGGCTGATATTAACAAAAGGTATAACTAGTTAAGCTGATATGAAAAATATTTTATTTTACCTTAATTTATAGTTGTAAATGTCAGCTACCAGCTATTGATGTATTTCTGAATGCTTTCATAAAAAGATTTTGAACATTTAATCATTCTCTTTTATTTGTGACAAAATGTCATGCCTGTCAGCTCTAAGATTTGATTTTTTAAAATATAGTAAATTATGAATCCACAAATAGGTAGAACAGAAAAATAAATTAATTTGCTTGATATGTGTAGGAAGACAACATTCCTCTTAGGTGCTTTTGCGATAAAAGACAAGTGTTGCAAAGGTAGAAAAGCTTTAAGCAAAGAAATTAATAAGAGTTTGGAGTTTCCCAAAAGTGAACTTCAAGGAATAGAGTTTTAGGGTACTTACCAGAGAGATGAGGAATTTAGAAAACTAGGTTTGGGGTAGAGAAGGACAAACAGCAAGATCATGGTAGGAAATAAATACCACTGGATGGATCTCTTGTGAGAAATTCCCAGTGTCAAGGAGCAACAGTTAGGATTAAAATGGGAACACCAATTGTGAATCATGTCCTTTGCTACTCTGTGCAGAACTACCACTGTGTTAATGCAAACCTTCACTAAAATCTGTCACATGCAACAGCTGTGTGTTAGGGATGTGCTTTTTTAGGTACTGGAGGTAAAGAGACAGTGGCTCTGCTGGGGGACTAGACCAGCAGCTGTAGCAGCAGAGAACAATTAGAATCCTCAAGGCAGTAGGCAAACAAGCTGCAGGATAGATTCTGACAGAAACAGATGTTACGCAAATTCTCTTCCAAAGTTTCCAGCTTGACTGGAAAATTTACAGGCTGAAATAGGGGCACAAGGAGTGGCAAGAGTAGACAATGTGTCCATTTGACTTCCCAGGCTTAAAATAGAGGATGACTCACGGGATTTGAAATTCAGGGCTTCAAAGCATCATGGACGGCGTTTGGGTTCAGAAATTACCTGTGGGGTACCATGTTCACTATCTGGAGAATGAATCCCCCTGAGACCCAATCTTCACCACTACACAGTGAGTCTATGTATACCCCCTAATCTAAAATAAAAATGGGGGGAAAAAGACAAAAGAGAATTTAAAAACAGCACTAAAAAAAATGCATAATGTGAAAGATTCAATCTAGGAAACCTTCAGGTAGACAAAGGGGGCCCCATTAAAAACAAGAATTTATTTATTTTCTTAAAATGTGTATTTATTCTTACATATTTAAACTTCAGTCACCTTCAAAGTATTCTTCGATTGATGTAATACACCTATCAAGTGCTTTTTTTTTTATTGTTCAAAATGGTTCTTTAACTCATCAATTTGGTTGCCTTTCAATGCTTCTGCTGTTTTTTGTTTCAACTCTTCTGCAACAGGAAAACGCCTCCCTTTGAGAACTTTTTCATACAGGAAAGCAAACAAACAAACAAACTCAATCGTGGGGAGATCGGGTAAATAGGGAGGGTGGGGCATGGAGGGTCATGCTGTTTTTGGTCAAAAACTGCTGAATACCTAATGCAGTGTGGGGAGGTGCACCCATAAATCACCCATCAATGAAACTGGCAAACTTGTTGGAACAATGGCCAAAAAATTTCACTGAAGTAGAAGGCAGCCTCTCATAACAACACTATCTGGTACACTAATGCCGATGGGTCCTTAGAACACTTACCTAGTGGGGAAAACCTGTACTACAAGGGGCCCACCCTCCAAAAGGTAATTCTGCTTTTTTGGGGGGTCCCCCCCATGAAGACCTTAATGAGACAAATAATGTTACGTAAGTCAACACTTAATGTCCATTAGGAAAAATAACACCTTCCATGGTATCATTTTGGAAATTTGTCTATTTTTTCACCCATATCTCCTCCTCTCATTCTCTTGAAAGATGGAAGAAAGCTAATATTTATCATGTTTTATTATGAAGCTACAAAGAACTAGACATTGATAGTCATGCAACATTAAGCTTTTGCATAGATATTCACCTCATGTATTGACTCTAAAATTTCTACCATTCATATTTCTTGCTAAATATGTTTCCCTTCTTTGTCTTTCAATATAATCTTAGAAAACCTTAGAGTACCTTAGAGCACATCATAAAGAGGATTACAATATATATGTGTACTATAATATATAGGCAGTCCATATGCAATAAGACATCACTAGCTATTATGAGAAACAGGTTTTATACCCTAATGATACTATTTGATTATATTTTGGGATGTGAATTTAAAATATACCTACAGCCTAGTATATTACATAATTCTAAATTTATTTCATTTTCTTTTATCTATTTTGCATGTAGTTCCTCTAAAACATAAACAATGATTCTTAAAGCAATTCAGGCCAAGACTAGATTAGAATTCTTGCCAGAATAAGCACTGTGCACGTATATTTAACTACTTTCTTCTTTCAACATTGGCTTAATACATTTCAACTGCCTTATAAATCACTTCCAGACATTTATTTCAAATATAAATAGCTCTACTTCCCACGTAAGGATTTCTGTGTCAAAAACAAATATGGAAAACAATTGATCAAAGTTATAATAAAAGTTTAAGGTTACCAAATGTGAAAATTCTATGAAAGATATAAGTTATTGTGCATTTGCTAGAGGCCTGAGATTAAGGAACTCATCCATTTTAGGCCCACATTGTATTAAATAAGTACATGTTAGCCCATTTAACAATAAAATGTGACCTCCTTTGCGATAGGTAAAATCCAATTTCCTTTTCAGTCAAGGAAGTATTATACCAAATGTCTTTCTTCCCACTCCGTTGCTCTCCTTTATGACTCAGAGTTCATAAAGCAATTCCCTAGCCTGAGAAGAAAATAAGCAAGCAAATGACAGCATTTAAGGACCCCCTAGGCATTGCACCTAGGATAATCTGCTATCTAACATTTATCAAGTTACAAAACATTTGAGAAACTTGTTCTTGGAGGGAGTTGAGAGAGCTCATTTGAATCCACTCTGTCTTATAAAAGAGACATTGTGTTCATAAAACCACAGGAACATTAGAAAAACAGCTGTTTCCTTTCAAAATAGAGCAGCAACATCAGGTATAAATTTCACCGAGATGACTTAATCAAGTATTCCATATTATATAAAAAAAATCCAGTCTGAAATTTTAAAACAGACACAAATACATTCTTATTTATATTTTCCAATCAAAATAAACCTCTTGTATGTTCACTAAGAAACATTTGCTATTTTATTTTAAAGTTACTGACTTTGAAATAATAATACCTTACTTTATCTGATATCATAAAATTTAGAATACGCTTTCTTTATAGCACATGCAATATTTTAAATGAAACTTACTTTCAGAAACTCTTACCAGAGTTCATTTTCATCGTTAATGGTAAAATTGATTGGGAGAAAATAAAAATTTGTGGATAAAAATAGCTGACTTAATCTACAACCCCTCACTCAAAAAAATTTTATTTAAGAAATAGGTGGGAATTTCTGCTATCTGCTTGCATAAAGTTTGAGATTCACCAAATAAATTGCTTATATCTCCATATAATTTCAATATAAATAAAACCACAATGCACATACTTTAATTAGAAGGTAAAATAGAGCATTAAATATTACAATTAATTTCATATGTTGTCGTCATCATTCAGCAAGCAAATAAGAAATTAAAGATTGGAAATTAGTGTTTTAACAAATAAAAATTAACTCAGTGCTGGACCAGGTTATTATGTGGAAAACTCACAGCACATTAATAGCGGCTGGCTCAGTTGTGAAATATTGAAGATATGTTGGATGAAATAAGCTAACTGTAATATTTAATGTTAAATAGCTGGTTTACTATAAAGAAATAATAAATTTTACTTTGTCATTTATGTTAATTTTATAAATTTTATTAATTATATTATTCATATTACTTGTAAAAACACTTTATGAAAGATGTGATTAAGACTGCCCATGAAAAATAATTTTTGTTGTTGTTTTACTTGTCTACTAATAACTTCCTAAACCAGACACTTAATATGTCCACTTTTATCAATCTGGGTTCACCAGAGAAACAGAACCAACAAGAGATGTACATGTATATATCCTTAAAATAAGTCTCTAAAGAGATTTGTGACTCAAATTATTACAGAGGTAGCAAGTTCAAAATTAGTGGCCAGCAAGTTGGAATCTCAGACAAAATTCGAGATACATTTGAGTTTGAAATCTTTCAGATTAAAAACTCAGACAGAATTTTTATGCTGTTGTCTTGAGGCAGAATTTCATCTTGGATTGTGAAGCCCCATTTTTTATTCTTAAAAGTCCCCAGTTGATTGGATAAGTCCCAATCACATTATCAAGGATGATTTCCTTTACTTAAAATCAAATGGTTGTATATAGTAATCACATCTATAAAATTATCTGACATTAGTTTGATTATGCTGCCAACTAAGCATCATAATCCAACCAGGTAGACCCCAAAAATTAGCTATAGCATCACTCTAATAAAAGCTGTGTGGTTTTCCCAGTAGACAAGAGTTAACATAGAGAAATCCATTGAGAAAAGTATGAGACCTATTATATATATAATCTGTATATATTTTATATATATATGTAGATCACACATACATGTACGTGCCATATGTTACTCTGTAGAATGCTCAGAACTGACCCTATTCTCTCTCAAAGGAAAGAACAATAAAACCTACATTTATTTATACAAAATCTATATTTAATAAAGTAGATATCTTTTTTCATACCTCATTTCTGAACTTCAAACTATAGGTCTACTTGTGTCCGGGATAGCTCTCGTTGTATGTCTGACAGGCATCTTCAACTTACCACGCCCAACATCAAATTCCTGACCATTTTCTTCAATTCCATTCCTCCCACAATCTTCCTCATCCCAGTTTAAGGCAACCACATTCTTCACTAATTACTCAGGTCAAAAATCTTCTATTCATGTTGGACTTTATCCAAGCGAGCAGCAATTATTGCCGCCTCCATTTTTAAAATATGCAGAATCCAATGGTATCTTGTGTCTCTTTTTATCACTACTACAAGCCACGGTAATTTCTCAGCTGGATGTCACAATGCTCTTCAAATGAGCCCTCTGTTTCTTCCCTGATTTCATCCATATTCTACTCTCAACACAGTAGGCCAATTTGTATGAAACATAAGTTAAGTTGCATTATTTCAGAAACTTCTGGTATCTGTTTATTTCACTTAGAATGAAGACAAAGTCCTTACAGTAGGCCACCAGATCCTACCAAATCTGGACCACGACTACCTCTCTGATCTCAAATCCTACCCTTTCACTAATTTAATCTACTACAGACCTTTTCTGTCCTCAAAAACACCGAACATGCTCTTGCCTCAAAGAGTTTGCACTTGCCATTCCCTCTTTCTGGAATGCTCTTTCCCCAGATATTTAATTAATTAATTAATTAATTTTTTGAGCTGGAGTCTCACTCCATCATCCAGGCTGGAGTGCAGTGGCACACTCATGGCCACCCCAGTGTCCACCTGCTAGGATCTGGTGATCCTTCCGCCTAGGCCTTCCAAGTAGCCAGAACTACAGGTGTGGACTACCATGCCCGGATAATTTTTATTTTTAATTGTAGAGACAAGGTCTCAGCAAGTTGCCCAGGCTGGTCTCGAGCCCGTAGGCTCAGGCAATCCACTGCCCTCGGCCTCCCAAAGTGCTGGGATTACAGGCTGAGCCACCAAGCCCAGCCTCCCCAGATATTTAAATAGCTTGCTCCTTAACCTCTTCCAGGTCTTTAAGTATTATCGTCTCCATAAAGTTTGTTCAGCCATGCACTTAAAATGTAAATCCATGTATCCACCCTTTAAAAAAATCTGTTTTATTTATTTTTATCATAGCATTTTACAGCACTTGGGTGCATTTCTTAGCACTTTCCTGTGAATGGGTATCTGAATAGTTGAAGGTAGAATTTAAACAAGCCCACCTAACCCCTGCCTTGGTGGTTAACACTCCTGGAGGGGCAGGAAGAGAAGGAAGCAATGGTATTTTATTTATCTATTTATTTTCTTTATTTATTTATTAATTATTATTATTATTATTGCTTTTATTTAATTTTTTTTTTTTTTGAGTTGGAGTCTCACTCTGTCGCCCAGACTGGAGTGCAGTGGCCGCTCCCGGCCACCGCAGCCTCAACCTGCTGGGCTCCAGCGATCCTTCTGCCTCAGCCTTCCAAGTAGCTGGAACTACAGGCACACGCTACCACGCCCGGCTGATTTTTTGATTTATTATAGAGATGAGGTCTCGCTTGCCCAGGCGGGTCTTGAACCCGCAAGCTCAGGTAATCCACTCACCTCAGCCTCCTAAAGGCGCGGGATTACAGGCTGAGCCACCGAGCCCGGCTATTGCTTTTATTTTAAATATGTGGGATACCATTCAGGGTTAGGTACACAAATGTTCATTATGCAGGCACCCTTGTTGATGAGGTGTGTCCCCTCTCCCCTGGCAGTTTACCCACTACTGCCAATCCTGCCCCCACCCTACCGTGGCAGTTTTTCACTACTGCCAGTCTTTCTTATAGCATTACGATAGTTGCTCGAGGTCCACTTATGGGTGAGAACATGTGATACTCAGTTCTTTGTTTCTGTGATAGACCACTCAGTATGATAGCCTCTAAGTCCGTTCAAGTTGCTGTGAAGTTCATAATTTTGTTCTTCTTTATGGCCACGTAATATTTCATCCTGTATAGGTACCACTTTTTTTTATCCAGTCCTCTGACCATGGAAAGAGGACTGGAAGGGATGCTATCATGACAAGGGGCAGCCCCAGGTGAAAGGCAATACTGTAGTGCTGAGCCAAGAATTTCCCAAAGGCAGACTAAATGGTGTCAGCAATGAGAAATGTTATTTACTACAGAGCTCTGACCGAGAAAACTCCATTTGAAGCTATTCTGGTAGAGATCAAGTGGGCGGCCATTCTGAGCAGAGAGTAGATGTAGCATGAAGTGACTCTTCCCTTCTGCTCCCTCAGACTCCCCCTCTCTGCACAGATCTCAGCCGCTTTATTTTATTTATTTATTTATTTTGTAACATTGTGCAGAATATTATTTTATTTTCATGGGATTTCTAACATGTGCCCAAGTAATACAGGTCTGCTCAAGTAAAAGTTAATATAAAGCTTCATTTTCCACTGTTTTCAGATGGGGAAAGTGTTCTGAATTCCAAATAGTGTTTTCCCCCCAAGCAATTTTAAAAGGAAGATGATTAAGTGTGTTAAGGTTAGCCTAAAGCTACCTTCCTTCATACTTTAAGTGTCCTAAAGGTTTCTGAACATACAGGAACTGACGATTAAGTTCATGAACTCATCCCAGAAAAAGTGCTACATACCTCATTGCTGAATATCACTATATTCACCTTCAAAGTACTCCCTTTGGGAAGTTATGCTCTGATGCCAGTGCCTAGACTACCCGTCAAGGCAATTCTGAGACTCTTTCTGGAATGACTGTCAGAGCCATCGTTGTATTACCCTTGATGTCCTAAAGGTCATCAAATGTCTTCCTTTCAATATTTCTTTTACCTTTGGGTAAAGAAAAAAGTCATTGAGGGCCAGATCAGATGAGTAGGGAGAGTGTTCCAATGCAATTATCTGTGCAGTGCTGCCAACGTAAGCATAAGGTGGCAAGTTCACGAACTTAATTGTCATATCTCAAAAATAATAATAATAATGACAGCTTTGCTAGACATTCCAGAAAATGAGTTTCAAAATTGCTTTGACGGGTGTTCTAGGCACTGACATTGGTGCATAACTTCCCAAAAGGAGTACTTCGAAGGTGACCATAGTCTGCAATGAAGTATGTAGCACTTTTTCTAGGATAGTTCGAGAACCTAATTGTTGGACCTTGTAGAGAACTATAACCTAACTAGACGTGTAAACAGATTAACCTACGCACAAGAGTTTCAGCCAATCACAGGCGGCCAACTGTTCAAACCGTGTTCAATCAAGGCAATTACTGAGCTGTAACCAATCCAGCTGTTTCTTTACCTTGCATTCCCTTTTCTGCCCATAAATATTATCTGACTGTTTGGCAGCTCAAGATTCACTCTGAAATCTATTCTGGTTGGGGGGTCGGGGACTGCCTAATTCATGAATCATTATTTGTTCAATTGTACTCTGTTAAACTTAACTTGTCTTAAGCTGTTCTTTTATCAAGCGGTAGCCTAGATCTCCTTGCCCCGAAGAAGCACTGAAAACCATACACACCCTCTGGCCATGTGTGGAAACTTTGAAAAGGCAGGGACTCCAACTTTTGTGTATCTATTGGATTCAGGCTCCATAATTATTTTGCTACCAGGTTTCAGGAAAAAAGAAAGTGTTGGGAACAGAGCTACCAAAAACGCTGAGGACTGCAGGGAAAATGCTGTAGTGGTCGATGCAGAGGTAAAGGATCAAAGGGTTTTAAAAAACAAGTTTCCTTATCATAATTTATCTCCACCTCTTTGAGATTCTTCTTACTGCACCATTCAACTTCTCAGCAAGGGGATAGTACATTGCTATAGTCATAGTAATTTGGTCAGTGCCCACATTCAATTAATGGGAACTTTTAGCAGTGAAAGAAAGTCAAAGTGGTCTTGTTAGCTGAAACTGGGGGGTATAGTAAGTACTATCCTAGGAGGGGCACGGTGGCTCACGCCTATAATCCCAACAGTATGGGAGGCTGAGGTGAGAGGATTGCCTGAGCCCACAGGTTTGAAACCAGCCTGGACAACTTGGCGAGACCTCATCTCTACAGTAAATAAAAAAATAAGCTGGTCGTGGAAGCTCACACCTGTAGTTCCAGCTATTTGGAAGGCTGAAACGAAAGGCTCACCTGAGTCCAGTAGGTTGAAGTTGTGGTGGCCGTGATCGTGCTACTGCACTCTGGCCTGGGTGACAGAGTAAGATTCCACATTAAAAGAAAAAAAAGAAAGAAAGTAGTTTCCTATACTTCATTGTTGGAAATGACCTTGCTAAGTGGTTTGTGTTCTTGCCCTTGGACTCCACTATGTATAAGAGGGACTTCGTTTCCCCATTTCAGGGATGCCACATGTAGGCATGTAGTGAGGTAGTCTCTGTCCTCTCCAGACTGGTACTGCAGAAACAATGTAGAATTCTAGGAAAAGAATAAGTCCAGCTGTAGTTAAAAAATCTAAATTGCTGCCAAAGTTCAGAGAAACCATTTCCCAGTAGATTAGCGCCACCTGTGGGATGCATCCCCAAGTGCACCATGTTAAAAAAAAAAAAAAAAAAGGTG
>CAUYQG010171518.1:0-28915 GCA_963574415.1 Tarsius wallacei | reverse complement strand
CTCTGTTCTTTGCTTTTGTGATGGTTCACTTTGATTTTGAGAACAAATATTATGGCATGAATCTGTTATATCTGTCAGGATTCGTGAGACATGGACAAAAAAAGTATAATACACAAAACCCCATAGGACTAACAAAGAACAGAGTACCATATGCTCTCATTCATAAGCGAACCTTGAACAATTATAATACTATAAGAAAGGGATTGGCAGTAGTTGGAAACTGTTAGGGGAAGAGGGGTGGGACTGGCAGTTGAGGGAAACTGCTAGGGGAGGGAGGGGCATACCTCATCAACAAGGGTACCTGCACAATCAACTTTTGTATACCCAAACCTGAATTGTACCCCACATCTTTATAATTTAAAAAAATAGTTGTAGTTAGTTTTCTGATCTCTCTTTATAAGATGGAAACATTTCAAGTCCAGCACATTGTTCCCATATTACTCTGACCATCCTTGTCCCGTTCTCTTCCCCCAAACCCTCCATGCCACACACTGGAACTGCCACACCAAACCCAGAAAGTTCCTGTCTTCTCCCTCTCCTCAAAGCATTCCTTTACTTGATATTTTCTTCTAACCGTGGTTTGTCTCTACAGACACCAATCTCTCAAGTGTTGGCTATTTTCTCACCATCCATGAACTTCATAGTCAAGATGAGAAATTGTCATTCAGGTTGCCCCATTAAACCTCTCACATGGTTGCTTCTCTTTCTGAAGCTCACACAAACACATTTACCACCTTCTTGTTGCTGATGGCTGCTGACATCCTGCTTACTTCTCCTTTTTCTTTGAAGACACTGGCACCAGGCTCACAGTCTTTTTTCTAACACAGACTGTGCTATTTGCCTGTCTAATGACAATATTCATCTTCAGGATCCATCATCACCATGGCCTCCTCAGCCTCAGTGCTCTTCTTGATCAGCCATCCACCCCACAGTCACACCTTGAACTTTCCATCATCACTACTGATCACACTTCCAAATCCACCTTATTATTCAATGACTCACTCTACAACTGTTTTAAAAACACATTTGGACTTTTCAGTCCTTGATTCTTTCTACCGTTCCCTGAAAAGTATCAGCCTTTCCTGATACATCAGAAAATTTCACAGCAGGTAAGATTAATTCCATCATAAGTTAGTGATTACCAAACTAAAATGCCCTGAAATACTTTTTATAAATTTTACTTTATCTCTGTAAAAAAAAATTCAAATTCATTATAACCATTTAAAATTTTTCAATCTTATCAAACCTCTGACAGCCTTCTATCTCTCCAAGTCCCTCAGACTCAGCAGATGATCTCACTTTATACTTTACAAAAACAGAAAACAGAACCAAAGACCCCACAAAAAAATAGAAGGTCTCAGATAGAAATTTCTTCATCTTTCAACTCCTTCACCTCCTCCTGATATTCATACAAACAACTACAAACCAACTTGCATATACACCTACACTTTTTTGTCATCTCTTCTGTTACAATGGAGAAAGGTGTCCATTTGCCTAGATAAAGCCATTCCCACCATCTGTATGTCAACTTTAATCTCATCCTGCATTCTGGAAATCAAAACTAGATGATTCCTTTACTGCATTGTATTACCAACCTCCTTCTTTCACCTGATTTATTTCCATCATCTTTTAAATATGCGCAAGTCTGTACAATCAAAAAATGAAAACAAACCTAAATCAGTAATTTAAAAAAGATACTTATTTTACATTTCCCTCCATCAAATGCTCTCTCTCTTTCACAGCTCAGTTTCTTGAAGGAGTTTTCTGTACCCATTATTTCCATTTTCTCACCTCAAGACTATGCAAATCTGCCTTCCATTCCTAACACTCCACTGAAATAGTTCTTTGTAAGGTCTTTGTTGACTTTACATCTCTAAATCCAATAGATATATATCTTAATTCTTCTTTCCTGATTGCTCAGCAGCACTCTATAATGCTGGCTCAGTTTCCCTGTTGAAGCACTCTCTTTTATAAATGTCCATGTCACTACACTTGACTGGTGTTCTCACTCTCCAGTCAATCCTTCTCTGTCTGTTTTAGAGGTCCATCCTTCACTTTTTTGGCCATTCAGATTTGGAATCCCCCAGACTTTACTCTAGGTCTTTTCATTTTATTTCTATCACTGGGAAAATCATTCATGCTCACAGATTCAATGACGTAATATTGACGTAATATATCTCCAACTCAGACCACTCTTCAAGCTGCAAGTCCTTTATTCAAAGTCTAGTGATAGCTTATTTGGGATATTCAGAAGGCCTCAAACTCATAAAGGCTAACATGAATTTTGAGATCTTCCTCACATTCTTCCAGACTTACTTCCATTCCACTGCTCTTCTAATATTAGTAGCCCATTCATCAATGTCTGCTAGTTGGAAAACTAGGGTGGTTTACAACATTTCTCCTTCTCATTCCACATTCCATCCATCACTAAATCTTGTAAAGCACCTTTACACCTTTCATACACAAATGCTTCTTTCCATCTTCAGACCCCTCCAGCATTTTAGTCTATGCTCACCATCTCTTTCCTGGGATACTGAGATAGACTACTAAGTATTCTACCCACATCTCTTCTCATCCTACTTCGTTCTCTATACTACTAACTGAGCTGCTTAAAATGCAAATATAACATAATCATGCCATCTACCTGCTTAAAATTCCTTACTGCTCTTAGGTTAAAAAAGCAAGCTTATTAACCAGCCTGCATTGTCCAGCATGGTCCTGTCCCTGCCCCTCCAACTTCACCTTGCACTGCACTTAATCAGCAGGCTCTGCTCCAGTCTCCCCGGCCCTCTAAACTTTTATACACATTATAATCTTTGCTTATAGTGTGCATACCCTTGCAAGTGGTCTCCTTATTCTGGGCACACTTTCCTTTCTTTTTTGTTCAATAAACCCTTACCTTTCAGATCACAACACAAGTGGTCACTTCTTTAAGACTGTCTTATTTTCTAGTTATATGCATTTTTACCACAATTACTACTTCTTTTTAGCATCCATTGCAATTTCAATTTTACATTTTGTGTATTTGGTTATTTAAGGAATGACTGTTTCTCCAGCTAGATCATGAGGACAAGAACCACATATGACCAGTGTTTATATAGGGCTGGCAATAGTAGACATTCAGCAAGTATTTGTATACTATAAATATAAAAATACAAATATAATTAATTAGCATCATCTGGGCCGATACATTTGAAGAAAGTTAAATTACTGACACTATGAGGCAAATCAACAAGTGCTATGGGATAAAAATTTAAAAATTCAAAGAAGGTAACTAAAAATTAGTCATAAAAATTTTGTTAATAGGATTATAAAGTGACTGCCTTAATTAGTTTTTGATTCTCTCTAATTTTTCATTTCTTCTCTAATTTCATTTAGAAATAACTAATTCTACAAATCTGTCTTTTGTCGACCAAAACACCATGAAGGTGGAAAATTGTAGCTTCAAATTTTAAATATCTTATTTATTGCCAAGGCCCTGGGAAAACAGTTTGTCTTTTACTAGCTAGAAAACAGGACTACTCAATAACAATCCCACTTTCATGGGAAAACACCATCTGTGGTTTCTGTATTACAAAATGCAAGCTCCTTTAGCAAAAGAAAGCACAGAGAAAGTATATAACTTCACCTCTGTCAAACACACAAGAAAATGTGTGAGGTTATGAGATGCTGTAGTTAAAACAAAATTAACAAGTTCATTACTTTGCATAATTTTTTATGCTTTGCTAAGACTTTTAATTATGTAACAATGAAACAGCAAAACTAACACAACTAACTTCATTTTTGTTTAAGAAGACTTTATCCGTTCTTGTACATAGGCTAGAATAATTTTAGATTACTGAGATAAAATGCAAAATAGAAATCATGACGTTTTTGAAAATAACTTTGGGATTAGAG
Organism: Tarsius wallacei; assembly: GCA_963574415.1. Lineage (NCBI taxonomy): Eukaryota > Metazoa > Chordata > Mammalia > Primates > Tarsiidae > Tarsius > Tarsius wallacei. The sequence continues at coordinate 25,018 of CAUYQG010171518.1, read as the reverse complement.
GGAAAGTATGCAAATAAGTAACTATGTTTTGTTAAAAATTTGTAGGAACACAAGAACAGGAATATAGACTAATGGAACAGGATAGAGATTCCGGCAGCCAAATGTCATTCTCTCAACCAACCTATCTTTGACAAAAGCTCCACAAACAACTACTGGGAAGAGGAGAACCTATTCAGTAAATGATGCTGGGAATACTGGCTGTCCACATGCAAAAGATTGAAATAGGATCCCTACCTGTCACCATACACAAAAATCAACCCTAAACCGATCAAAGACCTAAATATAAAACCTCAAACTGTAAGACCCTTAGAAAGCAGAGGAGACACCCTTATGGAAATTGGAATAGGCAACCAATACCAGATCAAAACCCCAAATATCCATGCCATAAGAGATAAGATAGACAAGTAGGACCTCCTCAAACTGCAAAGCAAAATAAGGCATCAAGAGAACAGGGAGACAGCCCACAGCCTAGGAAAAAAATATTTGCCAACTGTATATCTGACAAAGGCCTAACATCTAGGATCTACAAGGAACTCAAATGTGCTGAAAAGAAAAAACAAAACAGCCCCATGAAAAAGTGGACAAAAGACTTGAATACACACTTCTCAAAAGAAGACATATGAGCAGTCAACAGATACCTGAAAAAATGCTCAGCCTCACTAGTCATCAAAGAAATGCAAATTAAAACCACACTGAGATACTACCTAACTCCAGTTAGGATGGCCATCATCAATAACTCAAAAAACAACAAATGCTGGAAAGAATGCGGGGAAAGGAAATACTTCTACACTGTTGGTGGGAGTGTAAACGAGCACAACCCCTGTGGAAAATAGTATTGGTGACTTCTAAAAGATGTATAAATGAACCTTTCATATGACCCAGCAATCCCCCTTCTGGGAAGATAACTTGAGGAACTTGAATCATTCTACAAAAAAGATACCTGCACATGTATGTTTATTGCAGTATTATTCACAATAGCAAAACATGGAGCCAACAATGCTGTCCATCAAAAGTGGGGTAGATAAAAAAAAGTGGTACATATATATGATGGAATATTATACAGCCACAAAGAAGGACAAAATGATGTACTTTGCAGCAACTTGGATGGATTTAGAGTTTATAATACTCAGTGATCTATCACAGAAACGAAGAACTGAATACCATATGTTCTCACTCATAAGTGGATCCTGAACACTTGTAATGCTATAAGAAAAGGATTGAGGAAACCCCTTCAGGTCCCCTCCCACTGTGGGAGCTTTTCTATTCTCTCAATAAATCCTGCTTTCAAGAAAGAAAGAAAGAAAGGAAGGAAGGAAGGAAGGAAGGAAGAAAGAAAAGGATTGGCAGTAGTGGGAATTTGCCAGGGGAGGATGGCAGGGCTCATAACACCAATAAGGGTACCTGATCTCAAACCAGGCATACTGAGGACCAAAGGGAGGCCCAAACTTTACCTGTACAATTACCTCTTGTATACCCAATCCTGAATTGTACCCCACATCTTTAAAATAAAACTGTAAAATAAAAATGGTAGCAACAAGGGGGTTCGGTTATCTTCGCATGAGAGACCATTACTTAAGGACAAAAAAGTATCACAAACCTCCCCTGATCCTTGCTGGCACCCAAATATCTGTGGTTGTCCGTTCCTCCTCCCTCCTCACCTACAGACAAGGCTAAGCCCACATCATTTCAAGATGGTTCTTTGGAATCTTGGTCAGCCATCATCTTAGTTTTGTTGCCGCTCTGAAAATAGAATTGCTTTCCTTGTTCCAACTCTTTGTTTCTCAATTTATTGACTGTCAGGCAACAAGCAGAATGAGTTTGGAATCAGTTACAATAACTTTTCATTTATCCTTTTTTTTTTCTAATCATTCCTTTAACCTGAATTTCTTAGAGACACTTCCTTTGTTATTTGGTTTCTACGTTGAGAACCTAAAGGCAGATATACCTGGAGAGACAAGAGCGGTTCACGTTTCTCTTCAAGAGTACACTGAGTCCACGTGATTTATTAGTTACAAAAAAGACTCAGCTCTTCTCATTAGGCTTCCATTCCAAAAGTTACCTGCTCTATAATTATTTCTACTCTCTGCAAGTGCATATGCAAACAGAAAGAGGAAAGAGTAATTATTAAGAACACTACTGCAATCTATTTCTTTGCCAGTTATAGGAATAGTAGGGGAAAAAAGAGGTGCTAAGATTTAAGCCAGTTGTTTGAGGCACAGCAGTCATACATGTCATTGGAGCCATGTAGTCCATCACATTCTCAATGACATGTATGACATCTGTGTGTTTTTTGGTTGGTGCTATTTTAATGTTTATCATTTAACCATTGATTCTATACTGTCTTTAAATGTAAATTAATTTTTTTATTGAGACATATTAGATATACATATTTTCAAGGTACATGTGATAATGTAATGCTTTCATATTATCAAATCAAGGTAATTGGGATATGCATATTAAATATTTATCCTTAAAGCTAAGAATATTCAAATTATCCTCTTTTACCTGTTTTGAAATGCACAATCAATTAATGTTAACTATAGTCACCTTATTGGTCTATCAAACACCAGGTCTTATCTCTTCTAAGTGTATATTTGTACCCACTCACCTACAATTTTGCATAAAATGTCATGTGATTTGTAGTGCTTGAAATTTCATTCATAGATCTGGGCGAAAACACCCTGTTATATAAACTATAGCCTCTAAGACTGTAACTGCTGAAGGGTCTCCTCTTTTTCACATCTGCTGTTAAAGCCATTGTGCTAACAACACAGATAATCTCACTTTGTTTTCTCTCATATCACCCAAACTCATACCACTTACAAAACCAATAACATTTTGGCCTACCCAGATTTAAAGAAGTTAAGGGTGAATACAGAATTTTCTTCATATTTCCATATTAACTTAGGTCTCCAGAAGTCTTCTGATGTCTGACATTTGTGTCAGATAAACAAATACAATTCTAACTACTTTCTCAAGTGTCTTGTATAGACTATCTCACAGCTACCCAGCAAAAACAGTATTATTATCATCATGCTATACATGAAGAAATTGAGTATCAGAGAATTTAAAACAACTTGGCTTGGATCGGGTAGTTGACATATGGCAGAATCAGAATCTGTAAATCTAGTCTAATAAACTCTAATAAAATCTAATAAACTCTGACCACTACTTGAATTTTATCTAATGAAAAATAGGAAGTATTCATTAGAATATTAGATATTTAAGAGAACCAAAACTTTCTAATTTTACAACAAAAATAACTTCCTAGGTAAATTCAGGTTATTATCACATATAAACCATTATTGTTTTAAACATCATATGTGTGGTCATTCAATTAGTCTTATATGATTAACTGAGTTGATAAAGTTGCACCCTGGTTCATATATTTTATCATTATCACTGCTAGAGCATACATACTTACAAAATAGAATGATAAAAATAAGTAATTAAGGTACACTAAGATAAAGTAATTTAGAGAAAATTAATGATAAATATAATCAAAGAATTGAAGCTTCTAGGAAAATTATATTTTTGTTTTTTAAATTTAATAAAACCACAATCAATGTACTTTGGGACAAAAATACATTTAAAATTAAATTATTTTCAAGATTCAGCAATAGAAATTGGAGAAAATATTATAGACAGTTTAGAAAATATAGCACCTTTCTATAAAAATTTAGAAATGACTAAATCCATTTATATAATTAAAGTCTTCATTTAAAAACTGAAGGTGTAATATCACAATATCTAGGATATTAGAAATAAAACCAAATAATAGCTGGACCTAAGGGGATGGAATTATTACAAAAAAAGCATTTTCAATTTAGGATTAATTAATGAATATAATGTGCTTCTCATAATCTCAATAAATACTTTAATGCCATCATTCAAAGTTCATATTTGTGTTTATTTTAAATTAAGGTTTTAAAAAATATATGCATATGCATATAAATTGAAGTACTAATTTACTTGATTTTTACACATTTATTATATCTATAACAAATTTATTTTATTATATATTTATATATTAATGATATGTATTTCCTAGCAACTCCCCATTTCCTACTCTCCCAGCTCTTGGCAACCACAATTTCATTCTTTGCTTCCATGAGTTTGACTATTTTGGTTCCTCGATAAGTGAGATCATACAGTGCTTGTCCTTCTGTGACTAGCTTATTTCACTCAGCATAATGTCCTCAAGGTTCATCCATGTTGTTGCATTTGGCAGATTTCCTTTGTTTTTTAAGGCTGAATAATATTCATTGTCTGTATATACCACATTTTTTATCCCCACATTCTGCTTTACAACATTGTGCCTGTAGCTGACAATAAAGTAGTGAACACTTAAACATCTATTAAGAGGATAGATCTCATATTATGTTTTTAGTGCAATACATATTATTTCAAAGACGTGTATTTCTTTCATATTTATACGACTTTTTGTGGAGAAAAGGGTTATTTTTTTTCACTCAGAACAGTCTCCCGTTTGAGCTGTGACAATGTGTATTCTCTTTCTATATTTGTTTGCTCGACTATCTTCCTGCACTCATCACCACTAACAGGTCTCTACTGCTTCAATCCAGCACATTTCCCTTTTCAGTCATTCCATCAGGTCACATGTAGAGTCAGTATTGAATTTTGAATATGTTCCTAGTAGGTAATGAAGGCTGTATGATTACCAAAATGAGCACCTGTGCTAAGGCAGGTGTCAAGTGGCTGAAAGTTTCATTTGTCATAGAGAGCACAATTGTTAATTTAACCCAGAAATTTTACCTCAGTGCCTTATTATTCATTTATGTAACACTTCTCACTTGTTAAATCAAGGAATTATCTTTGAACACAGTTTGTCCTTTTTCAACTTACAAACTATTTGATTTCAAAAATCTTGAATGAATACAAATGCCCACATAACTCTTCATATTTACACAATTATTGATCATTTTAATTAATTATTTCTTATCAAAATTTTTTTTCTTAAAAGAAATTTTTGGAATTTCAGTGAAATGCTAAATGGTTCAGTTACTAGCAATTCATCTTTTACCTGTTCCTATACGAACACAGTCTGGATGAAAGCTAGTTATTCATTGCTATCCAGACATGGAATGTACTCTTCTGTACTACCCTCCATTCCCCCGGTGCTGAGCATGGGAGTGGATTGGCTGTTTTCACACAAAACATGATAAACTATTTCTGGTCCGTGACTGAGGATGAAATAATTATACTTTGAGCCCATCCTATGTGTCAGACAGTGTTAGGCCTTTAACTCATCACAAAATTTTTTTAAATGTCAAATGCTGATAAATAGACTAGCTGACAAATAACATTGTTTTAAGAGTTGTTAAAAATAAGATCTCAGAACACAAAATCAGCACATACAAATCAGTAGCATAACTATATACCAATAGCAACCGAGCTGAGAATAAAATTGAGAACTCAATTCCATTTACAATAGCTGCCAAAGAACTAAAATACCTAGGAATGTACTGAGCAAAGGAGATGAAAAGTCTCTATAAGGAGAACTAAAAAACACTGATGGAAGAAATTGTAGAGGAGACAAACAAATGAAGAAACAACCTATGCTCATGGATTGAGAGAATCAACATTGCTAAAATGACCATACTACCAAAGTCATCTACAGAGTCAGTGCAATTCCTATCAAATTACCAATGTCATTTTTCATAGAATTAGGTAAAACAATCCTAAAATTCATATGGAACCAAAAAAGAGCCAGAATAGGTATATAGTGTATCAGGTACACTTAAAGCTCAGACTTCTTCACCACTATACAATGCTTTCACGTAACCAAAAATAATTTGTACCCCTTAAAGTCACTGAAATAAAAAAATTTAAAAAGCATCATTAACAATAACTAATAAGACATGTTATTGTCTGGTCAATTAATTTTTAAATTAATTTTCCTAGTTTTATTTATTTAGATTATTGTCTAGTAATGTAACAACTTTTGTAATGCATTTGTAATTGTTACTGTAATCTGACAATGGCAATTTACTTGCCCATTAAAGATCTAACAGTTATTATGATATCTTTGGAGAGTTTAAGTGGCCAGTAAGGATTAATAAAGGCACTCCTTCTTATTAGTCAATATAAGAGAATAACCACAACTAATTATTTAAAAATTGTTTTATTTGATTTAAAAATTTTCTTCCAAATTTTTACTTTTCATAAAGTGACTCCCAAAATTTACACAATTATGAAGATAATAATAAAGCTGTCTATAAACATAGGTTTTACTGAATTACAGAATAGGAACAATATTTAGCAAAACCAACATACAGTCGGCTTTATAGAATTCATAGAACCAGAGAATATAAAAGCAAATAAGACTAATAATTAAATAATTATAAAATATGATAAATGCTATAATGGCATACCAGGTGTAGAGCAACAGAAGTACAAAATAATGAGAGGAGTCACTTGGAAATGGTAGAAGGCTCCTGTGAAGATGTAACATTTATGCCTAACACTATGTTCATGAATAATTCTGGGAGGAACCAGGAAGGACACAGGTTGTCTCCAGCAGAGATACAAATATGGTCAAAGGAATTACAACAGATAATAATATTAGCAAAGCAGAATTACCAATGACATTGCTGAGGCATTTTCCATAATTCCTACCAAAAAATGGGGCAAAGTTTATGGTTTCCTTAAACTTATCTCGAAGAAATGAACATTTTTATTTTTAAAAATGAAAAAAAAAATCAGTAATAAAACCAGCTAATTTTTTTTTGTGGCTGTTCCCAATAGAAACTAAAAGCATTCACTATGATAGTCATTCTCATAACAGCTCCAAGAAGCAAATAGTAATATTTCCTTTTATCTTAGGCTGAAAGTAAAGTTTGTAGTGTTTTAGAATTGTTTACATATGAACCTGTCTTAAGCATACCGATGCCTTGTCAACTTTGTCTTTCAATCACCAGATTTCTTTTAATCAACATATTGACTTCTTCTTCACTAAATTAGGAGAAAGAACTAGTCATTTCAAAGACTGAAGACTAGCTGAAGACTACAGCACATGATACTTCTGTAGATTATTTTAATCAATGACATTATGAAAATAAGAACTGAGGTTATATAATTTCTTTGGATAGTTGGATTAATTTTTTATTTTAATTGACATATACACATGTGTTGAATAGATAAGTTAGTCAAGATAGTGCTTAGTGAATTCTTTCTGACATTGAATTAAATGTCTCCTGTTAGACTTAAGTTCCCTTAAGGCAGAAGGCTTCAGAAAGTCAGTACATCTCTCTGTTTAGCCCAATGTCTGTCACATGGTTGGCGTTCAATATGGCTGGACAGAAAAATTCTCCTCTACTTGTTACAGCCAACGAAATTAATCCGGGATATACTCCAGAAATACTTTTTAAGTGACAGATAATATTGTTAATTCTTTGTCCAGTATGCATAAATTGAACCTTATTTTGTAGTTTTGAAAAATTGAATGAGCCTCGCAATGAAACATGCTGCCAATAAAAACAAGACCTTTTTTTTCTGGGAAGTTTTAAACCCATACAACTAAGGATGCACAAATCTAAACTAAAACCAAATTCAATGCAAGTGTGTTCAAAGAATGCTTGCTAGAGATGTTGATTCCATGGGACTCCTACCTCTCAGCACACACACACAAACAAACACATACCACACACATGCCAGCACTACCACCACCATCTCCACCACCATAATTCTTAGTGATTCTATTGCCCATTCAAATAAAAAACTTAAGCTCCTCGTTTACTTTTAAGATGTTTCTTGTCTCTTTAATACTTGTTCTTAACTTTATAGAAGCATCTTGATTGATGCTGGAGGAGTGAAATAAAGCATGAGAAATAACTGAACCTTGATATTCAACTGATTTTCATGCCCATTTTAAGTTTATATCGATCTTTCCTCATTTTTTCAATAAAGGCAGTGCTTCAATCATTACGGACTTTTGTTTTGTGGTTATCTTCCTTATATACACATGATCTCTAGAAAATGTAGCTGAATGGAAACCCACTTCAAGGGACTAAAATGTATATTTTTAAGAAACTGAAAAATTATTCACTGAAATATTTGGAAGGCAAATAACACTGATGTTTAAAAAAAAGGAGAAATAAAGAAGCATTTATATTAAAAATAGAAAAAAAGATGTTTTCAAGTTTTATACACATGAACACACAAAGCCTCAAATACAGCTTATAGGAAAGAAACTGGTGGTTGGCAAAGTAACTCGTTGTGGACAATTTTAATTTCTTCCTCAAGCTTAAACATTGGATATTCTGGCCATGTAAGTCTATGTAGTTTATAAAGAAAATCATGAGCAAAAATCAAGTTCTATGGGTTCTGGATATTTTTTAAAGGTAAATGAATTTAAAACACTTAAAATTTTTACATTTTGAATCTTCTGTTAAATATAGGCAGAAGACAGTCTTTGTAGGTTCTAGACAGAGTGCAGAGCTATTTTGTACCTTTTAATGAAGGTCAGAAGCACTGCCCTTTAGTCCTGGGAAGGTCATTGTCTTTCATGGAACGTGAACTGCAGGAGGGATGTATGAGGGGAAAAGAGTTAGGGTAGGGCACCTGGCCAGCCAGCCAGAGCAGCTGAGCCAGCCCCATCAACTTTGGAAGGTGATGGACATCACGGCCAGAACTACTAAAAGGGTAGGAGGAAGGAACACTCAAAAATAAAGATGCAAGACTTGTGAGCATTAGATGCATACTTTATCCACTCAGTGCTTATACGCCTTGGATTTTCTAAGAATTTATTTGACAAAGAGAAGCTCAAAACAGTTTGTAGAATACTATCATATTTTGAAAATGGTTGGATGGTAATATTTTCACCCCTATTCTGCAATATAGAGACACAGAAAGACTAGAGGACCAGTTTTAGTTAATACAAAAGCCAAAATTCAAGGTACCTGCCTATCATCTCACAAAACCTATTACAGACACCCTCTGCCACTAGCATATGAGGGACTATCCTTTTGGATGTACACATTTTCATATATGCCACTTTAAGTCACCCACAGAACAAGAAAGCTTACAATTCAAGAGTTGCCAGGTCTTGTGACTATTCTTTCAGCACCACATGGGCCCGTTTCCTTGGATTTGGAGGGATGTGCACACAGGACCACAGCTAAGGGGAGAGAGCACCAGAGATGCTCTTTCTGGAGACTGGGTCACATGGCCACCAATAGTAAAACAAAACCCCAGACAACAAAACAACAACTTTCCATTTGAAAACACTTTCTGCCAGCATTACTTTTGGCAATGAAAATGTATATTATGAATTTACACTGTTTTTCACAGATCCACACTGAAGGGGGAACGTAAGCAACGATGTTTGTGTATAAATTAATTAGGCAAACAATTGAACCAAAGGTCCCACTGTACATAGGAGATAACACCTTTCCCAGCAGGCAGGCTAATAACTTGGCTTTGCCTGACTTCTTAAATTTCTGAAACTAATTTCTCAAATAGCAGATAGATATTATCTGGCCAGTCCAGTTTTGCGTTTAGTTCTAAAACATATTGTGTATAGCCAGGAGCAATGTTGAAAAGTAAGAATTTTGTGGGTAAGTCATTGCGAAAAATTTAATTAAAACTTCCAAAAGCTGACCGGGCTCGGTGGCTCAGTCTGTAATCCCGTGCTTTGGGAGGCTGAAGTGAGTGGATTGCCTGAGCCTGTGGGTTCGAGACCCACCAGGCCAACTTGGCAAGACCTCATCTCTACAATAAATAAAAAAAAAAAGAAATTAGCCGGGCGTGGTAGCATGTGCTTGTAGTTCCAGCTACTTGGAAGGCTGAGGCAGAAGGATCTCCGAAGCCCAGCAGGTTGAGGCTGCGGTGGCCAGGAGCGTACCACTGCACTCCAGTCTGGGCAACAGAGTGAGACTCCAACTCAAAAATAAAAAAAATAAGCCGGGCTTGGTGGCTCAGCCTGTAATCCCGCGCCTTGGGAGGCTGAGGTGAGTGGATTGCCTGAGCCCGCGGGTTCGAGACCTGCCTGGGCAGGCGAGACCTCATCTCTACAATCAATCAAAAAAAAAAAATTAGCCGGGCGTGGTAGTGCACACCTGTAGTTCCGGCTACTCGGAAGGCTGAGGCGGAAGGATCACCGGAGCCCAGCAGGTCGAGGCTGCGGTGGCCGGGAGAGGCCACTGCACTCCAGTCTGGGCAACGGAGTGAGATGCCAACTCAAAAAAAAAATTAAAAAAAATTTAAAAAAATTAAAAAATGAAAACTTCCAAAAGCTTAACTCAAATGTTTGAGCATTTCTGGATTGGGATTCATCTCCTATTCAGCATCAGCTTCTTATTTGCTTTACTGTTTGGAGGATAAATGCAAGTTAGATCAAATAATGCCTGGTGTATTAAAATTGTTCATAGACTACCTAGGAAGATTTCATCTCTCTTGTTTTGCTGCTTTCCTTTAAATATATATCATTATATATGTATATAAATGATATATATGTATATAAACATGTATATAAATGATATATATGTTTATGCACATTTTATAAATATATACTAATATATATAATTTACATAATACACATTATCCATAGCACATATTTATATTTATTTGTTTATAGTTATAATATAATTTATAAATATAATATGTATTTATAAAATTTATAAATATATAAATGTAGATGAATATATATTTAAAAATGCGTAGAACCACATATATCATTTATATACTTATATACATACATACATGAATTTATCATTGCAGTCCTGGTGCATTGATGGATAAGGTAGAACTAAAGGAGGCAGCTCTCTAACTGAACAAGGGAAGTACAGAAAGAGCAGAGGACAGGACCGTTGAGCTCTCAGAGGAGCAGCACAGAAGCTTGGCTTGGAAAGAGGCTGAAGACCCTGCACTGGTCACACCAACTCCCATTCTTCCTTCCTCCCAGACTTGGAAAGCTAGAAAGGATTTTACTCAAATTTCCTTGTAGCCAGGGTTCTAGATGCAAATTAAGTCCCATTCATCACACACTCTCCTGAGATTTAGAAAAGCTGGGATGAGGCCTGCTTTTCACTGGTCGTGTGGCAGTTACTGCTGGCGATCAAGTCTATAAAAATGTACAGTTTCCCCGCAGCAACAGAAGCAGCACCACTCTGTGATCTAGCCTTGCAGATGCTGAGAGGCAGATGTGAGAGTATAGGTGGGGCTCTTGCTCCAAACACGTTCCTAGTCATAATCTCAGAGTTAATTATTTCCTTCATGGGTCAATGGATATAGTTCTAGGAGTAGGAACTATACCCAAAGAAGCCCAGTCAAAAACTTCTTCTGCCCTTCCAGTGACTAAATTCCTTTCTTTATCTCTTCTTCCTTCCTTCCTTCCTTCCTTCCTTCCTTCCTTCCTTCCTTTCTGTTTGAGCCTCTCATTCTGTCGCCCAAGCTGGAGCACAGTGGCACACTCACGGCCACCACAACCTCGACCTGCTGGTCTCAGGTGATCCTTCCACCTCAGCCTTCCAAGTAGCTGGAACTACGGGCACGTATCACCACACCTGGCTACATTTTCTTTTCTTTTCTTTTTTTTTTATTGTAGAGATGAGGTCTCACCAGGTTGCTCAGGCTGGTCTCGAACCCATGAACTCAGGCAATCCTCTCACCTCGGCCTTCCAAAATGCTGGGATTATAGGCATGAGCCACCACGCCTGGTCTAAACTCCTTTCTTAATTGACCTAGCATAGTTTCTGTTTCCTGCACTAAACACTGAGTGATCAAGGAAGTAAAGGCCAGATGCCTCTCAACCATATGTTCCCTTATTAGAACCAAGAGAATTTTCCAGGCAATTTCAGAAAGAACTAGAAATTGACCTTCCATTTGACCCAGCAATTCCCCTATTGGGAATATACCCAGAGGAACTCAAATCATTCTACAGAAAAGATACCTGCACACGTATGTTTGTTGCAGCTCTATTCACAATAACAAAAACGTGGGACCAACCACGTTGCCCATTGAAGCTGGACTGGACAAAAAGATGTGGTACATATACACAATGGAATATTATGCAGCCAAAAAGAAGGACAAACATATGGACTTTGCAGCAACTTGGATGGATTTAGAGTCTATCATACTCAGTGATCTATCACAGAAACAAAGAACCATATGTTTTCACTCATAAGCGGACCTTGAACAATTATTATAATACTATAAGAAAGGGATTGGCAGTAGTGCGAAACTGTCAGGGGAGGGGGGTGGGATTGGCAGTTGAGGGAAACTGCTAGAGGAGGGAGGGGCATACCTTATCAACAAGGGTGCCTGCATAATCAATATTTGTATACCTAATCCTGAATTGTATCCTACATCTTTATAATGAAAAAAGAAAGAAAAATTAAAAAATAAAATTTAAAAAAATTTGCCACATTAGCGCCACATATGAAGTCCAAGGCTGGACTATTTACTAGGTCCAAATCCAAACTGATGTGAAGGAAAACCAAAAGTCAAACTGCCTGGTGAAAAGTTTCTGGAAAAAGAAAAGATAATTCATGATGACATGGGAAGATAATAGAAAAGGGTAGAGAGGAACCTGTCAGCTGCTGTTCAGTATCTCCTACCTCATTTTTGCAGTGCATGTGGCAACTCTTTGGTGTTGCAGAGCTTGAACCACTTAAAGTGTTATAAACAGTGGACATGGAGCTTAATTGTGAAGGCCTGCACCCATGCACGGTGTTCACAAACTTAGTGTCTCTTTTGTAGACACGCTAAGCTGTGGAGGGCTTTAGAGCACTGGGTCCACTGACATTTGGAAAGAAAACTTTCAAGCAAAGTTCAAAACAGATTCGAATCAGTAAGGCTTGGAAGCAGAAAAACAAATTAGGAGGCTACTATGGTGAAAGCATGAACTGAAGTGAAATTGAAAAGACATCTGAGGTAAGTGTGATAAGGTAATGATTAAGGGATTAAAGGTACATGACAGGAAGACATGCAGTTTCTCATTTGGAAAAGTTGATAACTTGTGATGTCTTTCATAGAGATAGTGAATAGGTGCAGATTCACAGGAATAAAGAACCAATTAGGACTCAGTAAGGTCAAAGTCAGGATTCCATGATTGAAATTGTGTTCTTTCCCCCAGGAGTTGTGTGGTTCTGAATAAATCCCTTCATCTTCAAGCTTCTATTTTCTGTATAATGGAGGCAATAATATCTGTCTTCCACAACACATGCAATTGGCATGAATATAAAATGAGCTGGGGTCGGGCACAGTGGCTCATGCCTATAATCCCAGCACTTTGGGAGGCCAAGGCAGGAGGATTGCTTGAGCCAGGAGTTCAAGACCAGCCTAGGAAGCACAACGAGACCTCTTCTCTACAAATATATCAAAAATTAGCCAGGTGTGGAGGTGTGTGCCTGTAGTCCCAGCTACTCAGGAGGTTGCCATGAACTATGATCATTATTATCATGCCACTGCACTCCAGCCTGGGTGACACAGTGAGACTCTGACTCAAAAAATAAAATAAAAATAAAAAATAAAATGAGCTCAGGGTACAGTGACATAACAAATTAAGTTTTCTTTAAAGCATTTGTTAGCATTTAATGAACCTCCCTTTGTGTGACTTCAAGCCACCAAATTGTTTTTTTTTAAATTATTTTAACTCATTTGGTAAAAACTAGAAATGTCTAGAAAAACTAGGAATATCTAGACCAGACTTAAAAATACGTTTAGTTTTTTTCATGTAGCTCAGTTTAAAGTTGAATCTAAAATATTATTTATTGTTATTGCCTCAGAGTGGGTGCTCTGGGCTACTTTTGTGTTAAAAAAAAAAAAGGAATAGTGTGGTGTAGAGCATGTCAATTTATTTAGAAGGACAACTGAATAAAGTAGATGTAATGCAGAAATTACATTGGAAATGGGTACAATTACTGTGGAATAACGTGCTTCAGTTTATTGTGCACACCCTCGTGTTACATCAGTCAGATCTTCTTTAAGGCAATTAGAAGAAAGGGGAACACAGTGCACTACAAGTCCATCATCAGGTCCATGTTCACAAATGAGCTGTGGGGACCATCAAGAAGCCTGTCTTTTTATTTCAGCCCTTCTGACAAGCAGAAAGGCAGTGGACATAAGCCATTCCATGTGCTGTCTTGTTACATTAAAAAAAAAAGATACATTTGCCACATGGTTTGTAATTCTTTCCTTTGTTGTCAAGGAGAAAGAGACAATATGTTCTTTACTAAAAATAAAACAAGACAAAAAATTGTACTTGTAAATCAGCACCTGAGTTAATTTCATGTTTGACACAGAAATAAAAGCATTCTGAGGGAAAAAAAAGCACCTTGTTTTTGGGCACTTCAAAGTTGTAACTGTAGGAGAATAGCAGCAGGAATCAGGTGCCAGATAAAAACCTGCCAAATAATCTTATTAATTGAGAAATTGTGCAGGCTGTTCAATTCTTCCAAAATCACTTTAATGATATTTATAACTATAATAAGACATACATAATTTATTATGTTTGTTCAATCTCTATAAAGTGTTATGAGAAAATAAAGCTGCTTTTCACGTATCGGATCTTAAGTCAACCCCTCTACAGTTATCTCCTACCCTCATAAGCATCTGCTTAGAACAGTGCAGCTTTCTAGATATATTGACCTATGTTATTACTATAGACACATATAAATATTTATATTAATTCTAATTCTAGGAAGTAAATCCCATTATAATTGCCAGAATAACATTCTTAGTATCATCTACAATAAATGTATAGTAAGAGATAAGACTACATTGGGGGTTCTTAAAAGCCTAAGGTTAAAAATCATTCTAGACAGGCAGGCAGATGAGTAAGGAAACTCATATACAGATTTTGGAGATTATATATTTATATTCGTGAGGATTTCATATTTATTTTACAAAAGTATATATAATTAATATTATACAGAGTTAATATATTCTAGTTAGAAAACATTCATTATTCTTTATTATGAACTGAGTGGCAAGAGAAATTCTGCCTGAAATGTCTTCATCTCAGCTTCTCTATCTGCAGATGGGGAAAATAACATAACAAAGTAGTCCTTGGAAGAAAAAATAAAAATGAACTGGACTCAGTTTGACACAGTTCCTATTGACCCAGACTGGTGATAGTCTAATGGTCATAGGTAAGAATGGTGAAATATTTTCCTAGTGTCCAGAATGTCTCCAGTGATAAGTTTCCATGTAATGGGAAGGAGCTGGCATAATGGGCACCCATCTTTAGATCCATGCCTACATAATAGTTGTAATTTATTTTCTGATACACATTTACTCTTTACCCTGTACTTCAGGACTTGTTACAAAAAATGTACCCTAGTCACTTTGCTATGATGAATGAAGTTTCATCTTGGAATAAATTAGACAAAGACAAAGAAAGAGTTCATTTAGCCAAAGCTAACCAAGCAATAGAAACCATAGTCATCAGCAGAGAAAAGCATGATCTCCCAATAAACAGCAGTACCAAGTGGGTCACTGCCAGCAAAGAGCACTGAAGCTGCTTGATAACAGGGCTACGTTAAAAAAATTAAAAAATCGAAAACATTATTCACAATAGCAAAAACACGGAACCAACTGTGCTACCCATTGAAAGAGGACTGGATAAAAAAAAACAGTGTGATACATATGCATGATGGGATATTATGCAGCCATAAAGAAGGACAAAATTACAAACTTTACAGCAATTTGGATGGACTTAGAGGCTATAATATTGAGTGATCTATCACAGAAACAAAGAACCAAGTATCACATGTTCTCACTCATAAGCAGACATTGAACAACTATTATAATACTATATGAAAGGTATTGGCAGTAGTGGGAAACTGCCAGGGGAGTAGGGGGGACACCTCATCAACAAGGGCACCTGTGTAATGAACATTTGTATACCTAACCTTGAATTATATCCCACACATTTAAAATTAAAAATTAAAAAAAAAACAAGAACAAAAATAAACAAAACAGGACTACAACAGAAGAACCTGAGAGAATTCTTTCTGGGCCCACATGAATTAGACCCCTAGAAACCGCACAGAGGAAATGAAGAAAAAATTGAGGAGGTCTAATTTTAAGTGACTAAAGCCATTGTAAACCATATAACGGTATTAGAGAAATAAGAATGCATTTTTTGAGAAAATTAAAAACATCATAAATAGACAATTATATTCTTACAATCATAGGGAAACTAAGCATTCAACATAAAGACACACCACTACTTATTGGATGATTTAGAATTTAAAATGTCATTTTCAAGCATCATAATTAAGGGCAGCATTGGGAGCCAGAAGAACTGAAGTCTGGATCAGTTATAGATAGGAAGTACTATTAGATTTAGTGAAGTCTTTTTTTTTTTTTTTTTTTGAGTTCTCAGGAGTCATTTAAACACTTTCAGTCATTCTTGTCTATGGTCACACATGTAGAAAGTGTCAGAACTATATTCAACAGGAACAAAGAAACGATTGGTATATATAAAACAAGTAACATAGTAGACTTAAACACCAATTGCAAAAATGTCCATATTAATGATGATTAATAGACACATATTTTCAGTGTATGTTTTTAAATTATAATTATTTATAAGCTGCATGTATGAAATACAGCTAAAATATGACAGAAAAAATGTAACTTAATGTAAAATATATATATATAAAACTAACAGAAAGAAAGTTAATATAGCCAAACTAATATCAAAGTGAACTTTAAGGAAAGAAGCATAACTGTTAATAAAAATAACACTTTACAATGACAGAACAATCAATACATACAAAGAAGATATAAATAAGATTTTGTAAAACTAATAACATAGTTTCAAAATATGAAAAAGCTAAAAATAAAAAGTGGTATTCATACTGGAAAATATTAGCACACCTCTCTGGAACTACTAGAACAAGCAATTAAAAAATCAGTAAGAACACAAATGATCTGAAAAACACGATTAACAAATTTGAGCTAATTGATTTAAATGAAACACTGTACCTAATAACTATGAAATGCACACTTTTTTCAAGTACACATAGAAAATTTACCAAAATTACCATTTTTTTAGTATATAAAACAATCTGAAAAATGTTCACAACACTAAAATCAATAATAAAGTTAAAACTAAAAAATTCTCTTAAGTTTGAAAACTGGAAAGCATACTTCTAATATGGGTTTTAAGAAATCTTAACGGAAGTACAAAAGTATTTGGAATCAAATGATAATTAAAAAGCAGTATATTTTTTGTATCACATAGGTGATATAGGGACAGCTATACTGGGTGAACATTTACAACCTTAAAATGCACATATTTCTTCCCTAGGTATCTGTGGGGGACTGGTTCCAGAAATTCCCTCAGATTACCAAATTGGAGGATGCTCAAGTCCCTAATATAAAGTGGTGTATATAATCTATGCATGTCTCTTCATATACTTTCAATTATCTAGAGTACTTATATTATCTAATATGAGAGGAGACCCAAAAAAGATCGGAATTATCTTTTGGAGGATGGACTCCCTGTAGTACAATGAGAATTTGTTCCTCCATATCAAACAGTCAATCAAAGTTTTTGTCTGAAAGTTTTGAGAAGGTTGTGTCACAATTTGTGGAAAAAATGTTCCAAGTTGTGGCAAATAGGTGACTGGTTCTTCCACCATGAAAACATACCTTGCACACCATGCTGTGTTCAGCAGTTTTTGAACAAAAACGGTATGACCCTTGTGTCCCACCCTTACTATTCACCCAATCTTGCCCCAAATGACTTTTTGTTTTTTTCTTTCCCCGGATAAAAAAAGTTGTCAAAGGGAAATGTTTTGCCAAGTGGAAGAGATGAAACAAAAAATGACAGAAATACTGAAAGTCATCAAATTTGATGAGTTAAATAACTGTTTTGAACAGTGTAAAAAATGTCTCCATAGGTGTATTGCATCAAATGAAGAGTACTTTGAAGGTGGTTGAAGTTTAAAATGTAAGAATAAATATACAATTTTGTTTATAAATAAATTCCAGGTTTTTTTGTGTCCCCACTGGTACAATCCAAACAATGTAAATGCTATGTAAATAGTTGTTACAATGTATCGTTTAGGAAATAATGACAAAAAAAAACTTATATACACATAATTTGGTATTGTTGCAATTTTTTTCCTACTATTTTGGACCCAAGGTTGACTGAATCCATGGATGCAGAACCCATGGACATGGAGGGTAAGCTGTATTAGAAAAAAGGTTGATATTCAATGACCTAAGTATCTTTCACAAGAAATTAGAAAATAAACAATAAATTGAACCTAAAATAAATTGAAGCAAGAAAATAATAAATCAAAAGACCAGAATAATTAATTAACAACAAATATATAAGGACAATGTAACTGAACTGAATGGTCTTTCTAGTTAGTAACAGATGGTGCTAAAACAACTGGATACATGAAAAAGAATGCGTTTAGATCCCTATTTCATACAATGCACAGTAATGAACTCTAAGTGTATCATAGGCTCAAATGTGAGAGTTAAAACTATAAAACTCTTAGAAGAAAACACAGGAGTAAATCTTTGTTGAGAGTATGATTTCTTAGCTACAACACTAACAGCACCAGCAATAAGAGAAAACTAATAAGCTGAGTTTCATCAAAATGAACTGTTGTGCCTTAAAGAATGTCATCAATAAAGTGAAAAGACAACCCACAAACTCAGAGAAAAAAATTTGTAAATCTAATATGTAATATGGGACTTGTATCCAAAATTCCAAAAACAAACAAACAATTTAAAAAAACAACCCTCTGGCAACTCAATAATAAAAAGAGTAGACATTTCTCAACAGAAAATAGATGGATAACTAAAAAACACATGAAAAGATCACTATCATTAGTCAGTAGAGAAATTAAAATAAAAATCATGATAAAGTATTACTTCATACTAACTAGGACAGCTATAATAAAACGGACAGACAATAACAGATGTTGGAGAGAAAGAAGATAAATTAAAACGCTCATACATTCCTAATGGGAATTTAAAATGGTGCAGCCTCTATGGAAAACATTTTGGCAGTTCCTTAAATTGTTAAACATAAAATTACCATAAGACCAATCGATTCCACTCCCGAGTATTCAAACAAGAAAATGAAAACATATGTCCATATAAAAACTTGTAATTGAATGCTCATAGCAGCATTATTCTCAATAGCCAAGAAGTAAAAACAACCCAAATAACTGATGAACAGAAAATAAGACATGATATATCCATACAATGCAATATTATGAACAAAAGTAAAATGGAATGAAGCACTGATATAAAGTACAACATGGGTGAACCTCAAAAATATTTCACGTAAAAGAGGTCAGTCAAAAAAGACCACACATTGTATGATTTGATTTACATGAGATGTCCAGAATAGACATATCACTAGAGACAAAGTAAATTGGTAGTTATCTAGGTAGAGAAGGCAGCTACTGAGTGGGTGTGGAAGAGGGGCTGGTGAGTGACTGCTCACGAGTACAAGTTTCTTTCTGGGATGCTGAAAATGTTCTAAAATTAGATTTTACTGATGGTTGCACAACCCTGTAAATATATTAAAATCATTGAATTGTACACTTTAAATGGATCGACTTAATGGTATGTAAAATATATCTCAATTGAGCTGTAAGGGGAAAAAAAACCCAAATGTGCAATAGAGAAAATTGAAAAAGCATAACGTTTTTTCTTTGAAAAATACTGGTAAGAGTAGCAAGATATAGCATAATAAAGAGACTAGGCAAAAATATAAATAACTGAGCAGAGAAGAGGACATTATTATAGAATACATAGACAATCATAATATGATCTATCGATTTTATGTTAATAAATTTGACAATGTACTTATCATTTGGATGAGAAATAGGTGTAGATAAACATGACATCAGAACTAATACACAAATAAAATACATTCTGCTTTTTACATTTCTGAAATTTGTTGAAATTTTTATTCACTGTTACAATTTTATTCCTTTTTGTATTTTTATATACTCCTTTCTTTGGGATCTCAGGAAAGAAAGGGAGTATGTTCAATTTATCACTCTGAAAGGGAAGCAGACATTTGGAGAAAGGAAGATGATTTTAATCTAATTAAAGGAAAACTTTGTCCCTTTTTAAAGAAAAGGTATAATAAAAGCATAATCTCATTTATATGTGGAATCTAAACCACTGAACTCATAAAAGAGAGTAGAATGGGGTTGCCAAAGAGCAGGAGGTAGGAAATGGGGAGGTGTTGGTCAAAGGACTCAAGGATTCAGGCATGCTGGCATGCTGGGTGAGTAACTGGGAAATCTACAGCAAGCATGCCTCTAGTTAATAATGCTGCTGTGTACTTGAATTTTGCTAAGAGAGTTGATCTTAAGTGTTCTCATCACACACACACACACACACACACACACACACACACACACACACTTCTATAACTATGTAAAGTGATGACTATGTTAATTAAATGATGAGTGTGGTCATCATTTTACATTGTACATGTATATAAAAACACATTGTATACCTTAAATAGATATACACAATTTTTATTTGTTAACTATATATCAATAAATAAGGAAAAAAGCATTTCTATGAATAAGAAGTATTTTAAAATAAATCTCTGTACTGTATTTATCTTTGCATGACAAACTCAAAGTATTAAAGTAATCCAAAGATTAGCTAACACATTGCATTATGACCAGGTGAGACAATGTGCTTTCTTGAATGTCTTCCACTAAGTTTGTTTCTGTAAAATACTTAATAAACATGTTAGGGAGGAGGGAAGAAAAAACAAGGAGAAGGGAGAGAGGAAAAGAGTATTTTTTAGGGCAGTGAAACACTCCATAGGACACACAGTAGAAACATGTCATCATAAAATTGTCCAAGCTCATAGAATGTACAATACCAAGAGTGAACTCCAATGTCAACTATGGACTATGGGTGACAATAATGTGTAGGTTCATCAGTTGTAACAAACATATGTTCTGGTAAGGGACAATAACAGTGGGAGAAACTAAGCTTGTATGTAAGTTCAGGAGGTATATGGGAAATCTCTGTACCTTCTGCTTAATATTGCTACAGAACTAAAACTGCTATAAAAAATAAATTCTTTTTTAAACAAATTAATGCAAGCCAGCAGCAGTGGAACTTAATCATAAGAAATTACAGAGAATATAGTTAATGATATGGTTCCAGGCTTTGATAATACAGTTCTGCATATAGCTGCACTAATTTTTAAAATTTATTCCCACATAGTGAGAGGCAATGACAACATCAGTAATGTTATGCCTATTGAATAGTGCTAGTTTGTCTAATTTCCATAGGTAAAATTACTCAACCCATGAAAACAAGACAATCAATTTTTGTTTGCAGTCTCTTCGCAATATGTGTAATAAAATTTGGTTGGTATGATGATGTGTCTGTGGAAGTTGACAACTTGGTAACTGCAGTGTAAAAGCTATTTCATTTTTTATCTTTAAAGAATTACTGGATTGTTAAATTAAATTTTATTCCTGTAGGCTGCATCAAACACACGGAAACCAGGTGTCTAAGTTCCCATATCAGCATTTGAGTTGCTGGTTTCCTAGTGTGGAATCGCAAAGCTGTACTCATGGATTATTTCACCTAATAATTACAGTTGACAATTACTATGGTAATATAAAAATAATTTAATGGGCTATCAACTAAGTGGTAGCTATTGGTTTTTAACCTAAGGAAATTGTTTCAAATGTTGAACATTCTGCTGAATTACATTGTGCTTAAAAAAATGAAAACAAATTAAGCCTAGAAAAGAGAATCTAGTAAACAATCTTATCCTTTCCTCCAAAAATGTAGTAAATAATTATTAGCATCTATGAAGATAATCAGCCAGTCATATTAGATATACCTGATATCTATCTATCTATCTATCTGTCAGATACTCATGAATCACCTTGGGCGAGATGCTTAACTAAAACTTATGTTTCCTATCTGTGAAATGGGAAATATAATATCTACATTAGAGACCTGTTTTGAGAATTGTGTACCTCTAAATTACATAAGTATATGTACATATTAGAGAATTTTTTTATACATGATAAGTGTTTAACAGGGGTTAGTTAAATGTAAATCTGAATTAAATTTATTTTTAATGAAGGCAGTATTTTTCCCTTTTCCTGAGCATATTCTTTGCAGCATACAAGAGTGTCTTAGAGCATGGATTCAAGAATCAGATTTACTTTCAGGGCAAACTTAGACAAATTATTTACCTTTTTCATTTACAATATGGGGGTTTGAACATTTTTATAATGCTGTAGTGAGGATTACATGAGTTGTCAACATGTTAGGTGTTCATGGGTCATACTATACATTCAACAAATGTGGCAATGTTAGCTTTTATTGTATTATTTTTTCACACTGGGTTTTGTCAAGTGAGCAAATGTACTTACATGTACTTATTTTGTCCCCAAGAGTGTGTTTTGACACATGCTTCCTCTGCATTGTTCACTGGAAGACCCACTCTTTCCTCAACGGAGCCCACCTTCATGTGGACAACTAAATTATGAGATGTGTTGCTAAGGCTGCATATGCAAAACTACATATTGAACATTAAAAAATCAAACACACTATGTTACTTCTCCTACATGTAGAAAGTAAAATCTTGTAGTAGCTAAGCCTATTTCTCTAATGCAATTCTGGAGATGGTTCTGTTTACTTAACACCACCAAATCGGTAATATTGACGAAAAAAATTTTCTCTTTGAGGTAGCATATAGGACTGAAAATATATAGGACTCGGTATTCCTGCTCTGCCACCTTTCTAATCTTTCTGGATCTTAGTTTCTTTATCTGTATAAGGAGAACAGCAATACTTACTTTCAGAGTTACCACAGCACGTTGAGATCTATTTCTAAATTCTTTGGCATGGAATAAGAATTATAAATGCTATCATTGAATTATTAATGATTGCACTTTAAGATATACATTTCCATGAGAACTTGAATTTATTTATTTCACTTGTCTTTGGAATAAGATTGTTGCACAGAAATGGCTTTGGAGTCTTTAGTCCTATCCTGGCAGGTCCTACTTATTTCCAGTTAAAATTTTTATTCTAAGGCATAAGCAAGCTGACTTGACAAATATCAGGTCAATTTGGCCTGCATGCTCCCTTTTTAAAAAGCATAACAACATTCCCACAAAACCAGGGGCAAAGAAGAAATCTTTGCTATCTCTGTCATCTGTGAATAGGGAGAAACAATGTACACACACACAAACACACACACACACACACGGTCCTCTCCTATTTGGGTATATATATACAATTCTACCTACTCAGATCGCGAAATCAGGAAATTTAAAAATCAATGTGTGCTAAACATTATAAAGGCAGTAAAATTAAACAACTACTACGATTAAAACATTTTTCTGAGGAGCTCACAATTTCCTTTATATCTAAATTAAGGAGACAGACATGACACGTTTTGACAAAGAGCAGCTGTGAACATGATCTCACGACTTCACTCCTTAGAGGAAAAGATTTCTTCATGTAAGGAGCATTTTTAGATCAATTATTCCTATTGTGAATAATCATGTTTTGACATTGCTCAGTAACTATACAATTAAAGTTAATACAATACTTTAAGCTGCACAGCTAATGTAATTTTTTCCTGATGGTGTGAGGTTTAAAGCATCAGTCTCCCCTTTGCATTCTACAATTCCATCTGTTTCCATAACAACCATTGGGATATATTTTTAAAGATTTTACTTTCTTACAAAAATCAAAGCTCTTAAAAGGCATTACGTCTTTTACTTAATTTCCCTCATTTGTTTTTGATAGTTATTCTAATAAAAATTTAGATTTCATTCACCATTTCCTTTGGCAGTACTTAGTAAAGGCTTTGTAATAGCGACTGGAAACAGTAACTGATACATGATCAAATAAAAAGGAATTAAAAGAAGGAAGAAAATTAGGGGAGTAAAAACCTATCTGCCCTGACCTGATTTGTTTTCAAAATGCATGAAAGTCACTGTGCAATAAACAATTGACCACTTGCTCAGAGACTAAAAGAAATAAGGGTGCGCCTGTTGAAAATAGGCTTACTGAGAAATTTAATATACTCAACCTCCTCTATTTACCTTTTATTTGACTTCCAAGAGGGGCTATGTTTATGGGACTATCCTGATCCATTTGCTGTAGGCAGATGCATGATTTCCTTTAGCCTTGAAACAGATGAAAGGTAGAAGATGAAATAACTGGGGAGGGAGTGAGGAGGATGTCTCTGGTAAATATTAACTGGTAAATACGATTGCTTTGTAAGAACAAATTTGCATTTCATTATCATATGCATTGGGAAAACTATCTGCAATGTTCTAGATTCTTACTTAAGGCAGATTGTCATTATAAAAGAGTGTAATTTTTATAATTCCATGATTTGAGTTTTAAAAATTTTTACTATATATTTTAGTCACAGAAACCATCTCAGAATTGTTTGAGCTTTAAGATTTGTTCTTTCATATTTCAAGACATACGGTATTTCTAATAGGCAGAAGGGATTTAATACATGAGATATTGCTTTTAATAGCACTTTATAAACAAAACACAATCCCACTTTTGCTCAGTTCATGCTCTCTGCTCAAGGAACATAATAAAAACTTAATAAAATTTGTGGAATGCATAAACACCTTGAGCAGAAAGCATGAAATCAGACTGTTTTCTGTATGACAGCCAGGGATTGACAGCGTTTGCTAAATCATGAAGACTAGGATTCTAAAAGAAGAAGTCTCAAGTTCAGGGGCTGCTTTCTGCCCAGGTGGCAGAAAACAAAGGAAATGATAGAATAGACTGTGAGTAACAAGAAAAATGACAACAAAAAGCTGATAATGATAAGATTCCTCAATCAAAACATAAAATCTATTTATATGTTTCTAAAAGTAAAAATAAAAGCACATAATTTTCTTTTTTAAAAAATTGTATTATAAAGATGTGGGGTACAATTCAGGGTTAGGTATATAAACATTGATTATGCAGGTACCCTTGTTGATGAGGTATGCCCCTCCCTCCCCTAGCAGTTTCCCTCAACTGCCAATCCTAC
>CAUYQG010171515.1:0-39243 GCA_963574415.1 Tarsius wallacei | reverse complement strand
CCCGCGCCTTTGGGAGGCTGAGGTGAGTGGATTGCCTGAGCCCGCGGGTTCGAGACCCGCCTGGGCAAGCGAGACCTCATCTCTACAATAAATCAAAAAATTAGCCGGGCGTGGTAGCGCGCGCCTGTAGCTCCAGCTACTTGGAAGGCTGAGGCGGAAGGATCGCCGGAGCCCAGCAGGTCGAAGCTGCGGTGGCCGGGAGCGGCCACTGCACTCCAGTCTGGGCGACAGAGTGAGACTCCAATTCAAAAAAAAAAAAAGAAAAATCACTCACTTCACATTTAGCTTTCAGGATCACACTAGCGTGAAAGTATTACTAGCATTTTTAAATATCTCAAAGCTGCAGGAACTTAATTTACGAGAATAAATATTCCTGCTAAGGTCTGGGTGGAGTTCTGAAGCACAGAATACCATATGACCACTAGGTGGCAATATATATCCACCCTTACATTATGAATTAACAACTGTATCACACAGAATGCTTCTCCCAAATCATGATTATTTACTCCCATGTGACAAAAAAAATAAAAAAAATAATGAAAGGCTTCTCTGTGAGATGCACTCTCAGTTTTGTGAGGGAAAGTGCAAAAGTAACACCCTGCTGGAAGATGGACCCCAGCTACACAGTATTTACCCACCTGATTGCACGCCATTCTGTTACCCACCATTATAGCTACAATCTGACTTTTCTGTCTGACTAAAATGTTCATCCACAATAGTTTATCATTTTCCATTTTGCCTTTTTAAAAGGTCAGACAATTTATATCACTGGTGAAATAAAGCCAAATCTGTACTGTCCACCTAAACCCTTAGGCCAGGGGATCCCAGATAAACCCCTAAGCATACACACACACATATCTGTAGAGTAAGAACATGTTTAGAACAGCTATGGAAAGGAGCTACAAAATTCAATCCAAGTACAGCCAGCCGGTGCCAAGGACAGGCAGATAGCCACCAAAGTGCACAAGAAAATTCCAAACAGAAAAAATTCCCCAAAGAGGACAGGTACCTGATGCTGATAAGAACCCAACTTTTCACTAAAGGACAAACTCAGAACAACCACTCGGGGCCAGCCCCAGGCCTTCAGAATACAGGTCAAATGGTTATCTGAAAAAGAGCCCAGGAGTACTACTTACTACAGAAACCAAAACATTTGGTAACTTTTAAATGACCCTTTAATCCCTAGATGGTTGAGGTACACAATAGGCATTTGTCCGCTGGCTGGGGTGGGGGTTCAACTGACTGTTTTATTTAACTTCCCTGCAAGGTGATGATATACCCTCTTCTGAGCCTCCCACTTGCATCAGGTCACCCTGGTCTGGGCCCTTATTTACTTATGTCTTACGGAAGGTTATGGTTTTGCTGTTGTCTTTTAGTAGAACAGGGTAATTTGCTGACTGAGGACTGAAAATAAAAAAGCAGCTTTGTTTTAAAGGAGAAAGAGACGCTTGTTTTGGTGTCACTGCCCTGTGCTGGCAGCCTGACGTTGGAGCCTGCAAACATGCTGGAGGCAAGAAAAACTCACTTGGGGTCTCCTGATGGCTGTGAAGGTGGCGAGGTGCCCATGGCTTTCCCAGCTGGCAAGCCTCTGCGGGGAGCCGGATCTGGACAGTTCTGCAGAACAGTGCTCATCGTGCGTAATGGGGTGAGCTCACTGCCTGCAAGGCAGGGATTATCAACACACTCAGAAGGATGCAGGCTGCTCCCACCGGGAGACCCCTGGGAGCTGGGGCCCAGGCTGTGGAGAAATGTGCACCAAATCCACACGTGGACAGTGTCAGGAGGCCCCTTCACCCACATGTGGGTTCAGGTCTTCAGTCACCAAGTGCTGACTGTCCAAATACAAGGAGGGATGCCAAACCCATTTAGCTTTTTTTTTTTTTTTTTGCGTTTTCCATGTTATGCATTGCCTTAAGCTGAAATATCTGCATGTGATTATAATATTTCAGAGAACACTGATGGAAAAGCATCTGTGACAATGAACAACTGCATCAACAAGTTTTCTTCCTTTTTTAAAGAATAATCTAGTCAGTTGTGAAATGATTTTCCATGATGAGTAAATATGATTCCTCCAGCTGTTCAGCCCAGTACTGGCCATCTGAATGCAAATCAAGGCAAAACAGTGAGAAAGGCTTTGTGTTCTAGAACTCCTCTATGATGGGTATTTTCATGTAGACTCAGAAGAACCAGTTCTTGAATCTAAATCAAATGAAGCTGCAACACAAGTAAAAATCATAGGGAAGAACTCAGTGGTCTTTTGAGAAAGGAATCTGAGAATTCTTCCACTCATGAGTCATGTAGTGAAGGACGAGGGAGGGACACACATCTTCCTTGGCCTCTAGGTTACTGTAATTAAAGCCTGTGAGGCTGAACACAATTCACATCCATCTGTAGCGTGACTTTTCATAGCCACGCCACACCCAATACATCTACCTGCCAACAGTATACAGAAAGTCTTCCAGGACCTTCAGGTAGAAAAAGGAAAACCTGAGTTTTTGATGTGTGTTGGGGGGTTTGTTTTGTATTATTTTCTGCCAAATCCTTTGCAATCCTTTCAAAGGAGCAGAAGCCCACAAACAGCCTGGAAAACACCGGAATTAGTGGACACTCCTGATTCTCTTTTCAGCGTCCAAGACATCTGGGAGAGGGAGGCGGAAAGGAGCCTTTGTGCTCATGAAAGGGCAATAATGATGCCTCGTTTGGAAAAGAACAATGGTTTACAGCCTGGAGTGTGTGACTCCTTTTTTTCTGCCTCTTTTAAGTGTCTCTTCCTGGGTTAAGGGCTATTTCTTTATAGTTTCTACCTTTTTCAAAGCAGGTTTTTCTCACACTACTTTGCATGACAGACTGATGTGTTTATTTATGAGAGAAGCCAAAGTTCCATGATGTCAAACCAAGTTCACACCAATCTGGTGTTCTTGGGCATCAATGCTACTGGCTGTTAAGGGAGGGTGAGTAGGGATTGGAAATTCAAATAAGAAATAAAAGCAAAATTCATTTATCTTCCAGAAATGTTTTAAAGAGCATCTGCTTAAGTTAAAAAAGTGTTAATTTCACAATTAATTGTACTATCAACTAGTAGTTTATATCATAACTATCGAAGAGCAATATGAGTTAGAGCTAGGGAAAAGGCATTTGTGAAACTGTGGCTTAGGAACTTGCTTGAGAACGTTCTGATTTGATTCGGACACATGCAGAAGAGAGAATGTCTGTTTTTTCCCCTACAGTAAAGTGGGAAGTGAGAGGAGCCATAACTGTTCTAGGAGGCAGGGGAGGCAGTGGCCTGGCAGGGCCTGCGCTGACCACTGCCAATGCAGAGAAGGCAGAAGTAAGAAATGGGAAGGGAATATAGAAAATGGCTTTTAAAACATTTAGAAATAAAGCTGGGACTTCTTTGCGGAACAAATCAAAGCTTCCAGAAGCTCCTTGACATTTTCAAAAGGGACCCAGCTTGTCAGTCCTAGTCAGTTCTCAACCTCTGGACAGCACCATCCAAGGTGATGTTTTCCTTTGAAGCGATACGTCAGGTCTACTGCAGAATCTGCTGTCCAGCAGTGAGGGGTCAGCCTTGATGGAGCTGGGGTCCTACTGAAGGGTAGGGAGTAAGGAGAACCCCTCACGAGACTCTGAGTCCCGGGGTCTATGAGAGGAGGGAGCAAGATGAGAAGAGCTTTAAGCCTCTCTGCTGCACAGTCTGATTCCACGCTGCTTGCTGGGAGGTGTATTGCACAAAGTCATGTGATTTGGGCACCCAGCATTCCTATAGCTCCATAATTATACCACTCTCTGAACATAGGGTCATCTTCAGCCGAAATGAAAGCTGTAGAAAGGACTTTGCTGGGATGTGTATGATAGATAAGTGTAAATGATTCCATAATGTCCCCAGATATCTCAGGGTTTCCACGAACAGCCTGGACAGTGGGTGAATAAGTGCAGCCCATCCAACCATAGATGCCTGGATCCTCCTTGGCCAAGCAATCTCCAAAAAAGTCAAGTGAGCTGATGACATTCAGGAGTGATATCTTTTGCTTGTTTCACTACATTTTGGATATAAGTATTAAGGTTTTTAAAAGTTCTTTTTCTTTGGAAAGAGTACTATGTGCCTATCTTGGAGGGGCGGGGGAACTTCCTTCAAAGTTTTGAGTAACTGTTGGTTTCTAAAGCTTTATGGAAAACCTGTTCCTTATAACCCAAATATGCAGAGCTGGCTGAGGCTCAAAGTTTACTTCTCATTTTTAATTTCCAAAGTGTATTACAAAGGTGTTTCTAGGACAACCACGGACAGCATGCATCATCATTCCCAGTAGAACACCTGATTCCCTGTTGGTGGGTACCTTTTGTAAGATGCATATAAGTGTTCAGTTGTACACTTATATTTTTGAGAAACTTTTTTCTTTTTATCATATTTAAAAATCCAGCTATTATGTTTTGATCCTTTTATACTGGCACAACTTTAAGTAAAATCTTTAATTTAAATAAACAAGAAAGGTCACAAAGAGATTCAGCCAAAGACACAACGTGATTATTTCAGGACTCAAAAGACAGAATTGGCTGTGGGTATATTGATGATCATGTGATCATTGGAAACTACATTACATTAAGTATCTGTTTTATGTCAACTATTCTGCTAGGTGCTGAAGAAATAGAGATGAAAGCTAATCCCCATCTCAGAAGGCCCAGTGTCAGGAAGCCAATCACACAGGGTCTGTGTGAGGATAGGAAGAGGACAAAAAAAGTTATGAGAACTTAGAAAAGGAGCTCTGTGTCACACCCAGCAAGGAAGGCATCCTGAAAGAAGGAACCACTAGGCACTGAGGAAGTGTCAGCCAAGCCCCACAGGGATGGGAAGTCACGGCTCATTCCAGGAACCATGAGGATACTGAGATGCTGTAGCCTAGGAAGTGGCATATGGAAGTGGGTGGCTCTGTTAGCCATGTAATAATCAGAATTGTACACTGAAGGCAATAGGCAGACACAGAAGCATCTTAAGAAGGGGGTAACAAGAGTTCACAGCCAGGGGAGGAAAAGGTCATTAGCACCTAGAGACAGATCTGAAGGAAAACACTTCTGACTAGTCATTCATTTCACAACTGGTCAAAGAGAGAACTTAAAAGTCAGCTAATTGCATATAAGCTAGATAAGAAACGTTTGTTTAAGTTGGCCAGCTTTAGTATGTATTTAACTTGGATGGTTTAACTTTGTGTCTTTGAAGACCTCACTTGAGTGACAAGGGAAGCAATTCATTATTGAAGTCATCTGTCAGGGTTTCTAATGGAGCCTTGGGCGTGCTTTGCAGTTAGGGAACAATAGTCAAGTTAAAGAATGACTGGTCAGGAGAAGCCAAGAGACAAAAGCCCAAACATGTTCAGAGAAGATAATGAAAGTCACAAAGGGAACTCTGTTCTTTGTTTCTGTGATTAACCACTGAGTATGATCGACTCCAAATCCATCCAAATTGCTGCAAAGTCCATATATTTGTCCTTCTTTATGGCTGGATAATATTCCATTGTGTATATGTACCACATTAGAGTTCCATATGTTCTCAATCATAGATGGACCTTGGACAATTATAACACTATAAGAAAGTGATTGGCAGTAGTGGGAAACTGTCGGGGGTGGGGGGATTGGTAGTTGAGGGAAACTACTAGGGGAGGGAGGAGCATACCTCATCAACAAGGGTACCTGCATGATCAATGTTTATATACCTAACCCTGAATTGTAACCCCACATCTTTATAATAAAAAATTTTTTAAAAGAAAAGAAAAAAAAATCACAAAGGGAAGGCTAGACCCAATCCTATTCATGAGTTCACTTTTGTGAAATATATTGGACAAACACCCCAAATAAATAACAAAAAAGGATTTGCTAAATATAACAGAAACAAAGAATTTGGCATATTATCAATGACATCAACATCCTATTGTAGAGGCCAATAATGTGGAATGAATCAGCCAGACCTAAAGAATCAGGGCAATGGAGATAACGTGGCCAAACAATGTTATTAGTTTAATATAAGCATATACACTGAATTAGTCTATGTAGTATAATCGCATTAAATATGATATACTGCAAGTTTATTGAAGCAAAGTTTAATTATTTCAATAAAATAAATCGTTTAAATTGAGACCTAAAATAAACTTGTCTGTTTTTACTGAATTGTAAGACTAAATAGCAAAAGATAGTTTAAGGTAAATATCAAAGGTTCTTTTTGTTTTAATACTGCTCTACCTCCCAAGACGAATAAGCTCTAATAAATCTTTCAAACAAAAACAGGGGGAGGGAGGGTAGGGGGAAGGAGACAAATCAGTCTAAAATATAAACAAAGTCTTTAAAACTGCACACAGTCAAGTTAACACCATTTCCAAGTATAAGCAGACACTGCTCTGCCCATGAAGACTTTACTATTACGGGTATTTTCAAAAGCAAAAACCTTGGAGTAAACAGCGAAACAAAGAGGAACTCTTTGATTCAAAGGCCTGAGCACATATGGAACCTGTTAAGGGATGGTGACTGTAGACAGAACCACAGACACATTTAAAGGACACCTAGGCTGGCTCAGAGAGGAAAGGGACAGAGGAAAGGGTGAGTACGAAGGCCAGAAGGTGGCCAGAGATCAGTTGGAGGGGAGGGAGCCAGGCTGCGGGCAGATGGTCTGCTCTGTTCCAAAATGTTCAAAGTCAAGGGACACTCCTTAGCACACTCTTATTTTACACAAAGAGTGAATTAAGAAGAAACCAAGGGCCTGTTCGTGTTTTTTCCTGAATTTACTTGTGTTATTTCTTTGATAAGCTTTGCCTGTTGACATGTTTCATTTGCTGCTTTCTCCAAACGGAGGCCCTCTGCATGCTCTCCATAATCTTAAAGTTTCAAGAAAAATATAGTTTGATTAAGAGGAAGGTTCTGGTTTATGTTGTATAGTTATCTATTCAGGTTATGTTACCTTCTTCTGGAGATTTCAGAGGAAGATCAATATTTATCTTTCGACAAAGTGCAGTGCTCACTAATTTACCAAGTGCCGGACCATTCCAGATTATTGAAGTGGTAATTAAGTTATTTTTTCCCACAGTATTTGTGTGCCTACATTAAAAATTAATGTACATAATTTTTAAAAAATAGCTGAGTTGCTTAGCTGAGTTGCTTAGCTGTGGCATAGAGAAATAATGGCATTTGATCAAGCCAGCTCACCTGTGTGGTACCTGGCAGGGAAGATAAATCCCTTAAGATAATTCACAGACTCCACTTAGCTACCTATGTAAGTCAATATTAAGTCTCTTAACCAGTTCACAGGAATAAGGGCAAGACTTCGTTCCTAGACACCATGCGACATTTAAAAAAGGAGAAAGAAGCATTTTTTGAAGAAGTGAGACGAGAATAAACGTCTAGCAACACAAATACATGCTAAGAATAAAAACATGCACACCAATTCTATGTAACTGATGACAGATTGGAAACAGACTGGGACTTGGCTCACACAGGTCAGTGTGCAGCAAAAACAGATTTGTCATACATTCCACCTGGTCAAATGCAGCTATTCTAGGCTCAGGCTGGAACATACTGGAAGTTAGCCAACAGGTACACTTGGAGGTAAGTCATGGCCCTGATCTTCAAGGCACCAGTGAGTACTAACCAGAATTGGCCACCTGTGTCCTGGGGATTCTAGTTTCTGTATACATGATGGGAGCTCACAAAGACCTGTGCTTTTCACCTTGCTAGAAATAAGGGGCATTTGTGGGAAGTAGACTTCATAGAGGGTATCCTAGAAACCTAATTTATTCCACAAGAATGAAGTGTGCACTTAACAGGGGAAAACTCATTAAATGCCTACACTATAAAACATACATAAAAAATTATAAAAACAGTTCGTCTGTAATACATAGAAAAAACCCTTTTAATCGTATGTTTGCCTAGAAATTAAATTAACAGGAGCAAAATTGTCCATCGTCAACTGAAGTTAATGAGCAAGAATCCATGCCATACCAACCACTATTAAATCGAACTGAACAATATTATGCCCCTTAGGTACAGAAAATGAAAAGCCACAGAGCAGCAATTGCAGAAATACATCCAACTAGGACAATCAGAAGAAAATGAGCTTGATTCTGAGGTTGTGGGTCCTATATCCTACTGGGAACATATTTTAAGGACAACCTATTTTCCAGAGTTTTTCCTGCATCTTGCTGAAGAACCTATTTATGAACTCAAATGACAAACAGTGCTGATTAAACATAAAGAACTTTCAAGACATCCTGGGCCACACAGCTAGACCATATCTCTACAAAAATAAATAAAAGTCAATAAAAAGTAAACAAACATAGAAAGTGATGACTGAGAGAGAGCAAGCCAGGCTTTATTTTGGGCTGTTCAAAGTAAAAGTATAAAAAGGAACACTCTTTTTAAAGCCAAAGAGGTACCAGCTGTGAAGGAACTATAGCTTTGAAGGCAGACCTGAGTTCAAATACTGGCTTTAACTGTTTTGTGACTCTGGGAAAATAGTTCAATTTAACTGACCTTCCTTTTCTTTACCTGTAAAACAGGTGAAGAGAAACCTAATGCCTCTCTGAAAAGTTATTATAGGGAAGAAGCATATACAAGTGTTTGACACAGATGATCTGAGTTGCAGGTTCACAGACACACTTCCCTGAACAGAATGAAATTTCCAAAAGCAGAGATGACTTTGACATCTATTCTGGAATAAATCTTATATTTTACCAGACTGATTAAGCCCATGGGTTTGAGACCAGCCCGGGCAACTTCGCGAGACCTCTTTGCTACAATAAATCAGAAAATTAGCCAGGCTTGGTGGCGCATGCCTGTAGTTCCAACTACTTGGAAGGCTGAGGCAGAAGGATCACCTGAGCCTAGCAGGTCGAGGCTGCAGTGGCTGGGAGCGTACCACAGCACTCCAGCCTGGGCAACGGAGTGAGACCATAACTCAAAAAAAAAAGTAGAAAAAAAATGAAATATAGAATTAGTCAGCCGAGACCCACAAGATCCAAAATAAAAAATCTTCTTTAAGATTATAAAAAAGGCCGGATGCAATGGCTCATGCCTATAATCCTAGCATTTTAGGAGGCCCAGGTGGGAGCACTGCTTGAGTTCAGGAGTTCAAGACTGGCCCTGGCAACATAGTGAGACTTTATCTCTACAAAAAAGAATTAAAAATTAGCCAGGCACGGTGTGCATACCTGTAGTCCCAGCTACATGGGAGACTGATGTGGGAGGATTGCCTGAGCTCAGGAGGTGAAGGCTGCAGTGAGCTGTGATCATGCACATGGGTGACCCAGCATGCAGCCTGGGTGACACAGTGAGACCCTAAATTAAAAAAAAAAAAAATTACAGGAAAAAAACATTTTAAAAAGAGTCTTTTTGATTGGCTAAAAATTAGTTATGCCTTATAGTAGATTTCCAGTGCAATTATGTAAAAGGGAAAGGTATTTTTTAAAGGTCTTTTCTCTTACATTTATTATTTTTTCTTTTTGCTGCAAAGCTATAAAAAGCAAAGCTAACCATCCAAAAGTCAGACCCAAGGTAGTTTTACTAACAATTTGCTTTTCTGGTTTGATGGAAATCCAGTACACTCCCCTCTCTTTTTTTTTTTTTTTTGAGTTGGAATCTCACTTCGTCACCCAGGCTAGAGTACAGTGGCATGCTCATGGCTACCCCCAGCGTCGACCTGCTGGGCTCCGGCGATCCTTCTGCTTCAGCTTTCCAAGTAGCTGGAACTACAGGCATGTGCTACCACACCTGGCTAATTTTTTATTTATTGTAGAGAAGAGGTCTTGCCAAGTTGCCCAGGCTGGTCTCAAATCCGCGGGCTCAGGCAATCCACTCACCTTGGCCTCCCTAAGTGCTAGGATTACAGGCTGAGCCTCCAAGCCTGGCCACACTCCCTTAGGAGGGCTGCAGCTATTGGCGAGAGCTCAATGTTGGATCAGTTGGCTCAGAGAGCTTTTCTAACCCTTTTCTGTTTCATGGAGCAACCCTGAGCAGGCCACTCAATGTGTCTCCAGTGTCCTGCATGCTCCCCCCATAAAGTGCAGTCAGCGCACAGGACCAAGTTCCCAGAACTGACATCATTTCTCTGCGTCTTACCAGCGTGCTACCATCTGTCCAGCGGAAATCATGCTCAAACATCTTGTCGTTGAGGCCTATCCACTGATAGTCGTGGCCCACACCTAGGGGATGGGAAACAAAACAGATGCTTTTACTACTTTTTCAGTATATGGATGAAAATATACCCAAGAAAATTATTTTCAGAGTGAATCATTGATAAAGTCTGGATGTTTGTTCCTTCCAAATCTCATGCTGAAATGTGGATCCTATTGTTGGAGAGGGCCTAGTGGGAGGTGTTGGGTTGTGGGGACAGATCTCTCATGGGTGTCTTGATGCCATCCTGTGGCAATGAGTTCATGTGAAAGCTGGTTGTTTGGAAGAGCCTGGCACCTCCTCCCTCTCCTGCTTCTCCACTCGCCATGTGACACGCTAGCTCTCCTGCAGCCAGGATTGTAGCTTCCTGAGGCCTCGCAAGAAGCACATGCCAGCACAACACTTCCTGTACAGTCTGCAGAGCTGTGAGCCAAATAAACCTCTTTTCTGTATTAATTACCAAGTCTCAGGTATTCCTTGATAGCAGTGAAAAACAGACTAATACAGTTATACATCCTCTTTTCTGGCTAGATTTTTATTTAGCTACTCATAAAAATCTTTCCTCTTTTAGCTCTTGTTCTTCTGCCTAATTAAAGCACATTAAACTAAAAAGTGAATGTGCAAACACTGTGAAACATTAAAATATCAGACATATACAATAATTTCCCTAACAGTTTACTATAATTAATTTCTTTCCATCTTTACTCATGATAGAAATTTTCCATTTACTTCTTTGTTAAGTAACTCCATTGGCAAAAATTCAGTGACCCAATAAAATGTGCTAGATCTTGTCCGTGCTACCCTTATTTGGAAAGCCACATGTTTCTCCTCAAAGCATTTTAAACAGTAAACACCTAGACCAGACAGCTCTGTAAAACTATCCTCAAAAATAATGACTTTTACCATGAGATGGGTCATTGGCCAGGATATCATGCAACAAAGTTAAATGAATCTCTATCCAGATTAGAAATTAACAGCCAAACTTCAGAAGATCAGGGGGACATATTTAATAGAACATCAAACAATGCCTCATGAGAGGCACATGTCTACAGATTGCTACATGAAAGCCAGTTGCCTTCCCTTTCACTGTAGTTTAAAGAGTTATCAAGCAGCTCTACTATTAAGTGTCAGTAACTTTCATTCTTCACCTATTCATGTTAATATACAGCTGTTAATATACAGCTCACTTTCTGTGGTCTAAAATAATTAAAAATTTGAATGAAAATCAATATGCCCAGAGGATAAGATTAGGATGCTATTAACAATTCAATTTTAATTAGCAGAATTAAAATAACGGAAAGCAATTTTCTCTTTAACTTAAAACAAGACATGCTAATATTCAAGAGAGAGACCATGAGGGCAACCATGGTGAGAATTATATTGAACCATAAGAAATGGCCGTTTTTGTAAATCAAAAAGGGATCAAATAGCAATTTCTTTTCTTTTTTTTTTTTTTTTCTGAGTTAGGGTCTTACTCTGTCACCTAGGCTGGAGTGCAGTGGCATGATCATAGCTCACCACAATCTTGACCTTCTGGGCACAGGCGATCCTCTCTCCTCAGCCTCCCGAGTAGCTGGGGCTACAGGCACACACCACCACACCCAGTTATTTTTCTTTTTTTTAAATAGAGATGAGGTCTTGCTATGTTGCCTAGGACCATCTTAAAAACTCCTGGACTCAACTGATCCTCCTGCCTCAGGCTTCCAAAGTGCTGGGATTATAAGTATAAGCCCACCACACCCGGCCAGCAATTTCTTATCACTTAACAACAGCTTGCTGTTTTCACCTATTACTGCCAGGCTCACCAATGTTTCTATGTCATAGTTGCATGTTTCCCAAGGTGGGACATACACAGGTGAGATGACTTTAAGTAGTTCATAGGTGAGGGACTGAATAAGTTGAATCACAATGGGAAAAGCTACTTTCACTTGGGTTCAACAAAACCAAGACAGGGATGTGAATGAGTGAAATTTCAGAGATCATGTTCCGCATGTTACGTACGGTTTACAAACATCTGCTCCTCGTGAGACAGGATGCTGGTGAGGTGTGCGCCCTGCAGCCGGCACTCCCGCTCAGCTGCGTCCCATGTGCGCCGATGGGCGAAGTATTTGTAACACTGCCCTTGGAATTTGTGCCAGCCGTAGTCACATGTCTCGGTGTCTGGGGAAGGAGGGGCAGGAGTGTGTTAAACTCACGGACATCATTCACACTTCTCCCAAGCACGAATTCACAGGACACACGATCCAATATCTATGCAATGTCCCTCAAGTAACTGATTCATAGACTGGGGTCATGATGGCAAAGGAATTATCTTAACCCAAGCCCAACTGATTCATGCAAAGTGGGTGGCTGCACGTCTGTGGACTGAAGAGGCCATGTCTACCAGCAATTTCCTTGATGAAAGCCAGAGCAGACTGGAGAGGGGCCAGCCAGAACCTCTCCGGCTGCGGACTCTGCTGACTTCCTTGTGAAGGAATGGGGGCACGGGTCCCTCCCCAACAGGACTTTCCTAAGAGACTCATTCAAGTGATAAGATAAGAATTCCGGCCAGTAGGATTATGAATGCGCTATTTGCATAACAGCTTCAAAGGTCTTGGAAGCAGTCCCTTCCACTTCCCAAAGAGTTATCTGAGAGGGCACAGGCTCTTGTCATGTAAGATTAACAGAGGAAAAAAATCCTTCCTGAATAGGTACTGTCTGAGACATAGCCGTCTGTATGCCTTCTTCCCAAAAAGAAAGAAAGAACAGGCAACTCCTAGTACAAATGAATCAGAATCTTAAGTTTATTTGAAATGAAATAACCTCAGTAATTTAACTGAGTACCCCCAATTCACCATGCCACATACATATGAGTATGTAGGATTGTTTTCTCTTTTGCAATAAACACACCATAATTGGTATTCCAGTGGGATGAAAACATGTTTCAACTATACCTAAATTTTACACTGAAAGGAAGCTTCAGCTACACTTATTTTTATACTTAGATTGCCCGGTTTTATGTATTTTCACAAGAAAGTGGCCTTGCTCATAGCACTGTGTTCACATTGGCAGTCTTCCCACAGACACACACAGGTAGGCTCACACTATATATCACATAATGACCAACAGAAATAATTTTGACTTTCATAAAATATATTTCACAAATATACTGGAGTAGTTACATATGAGCACTTATAGAATTGCAAAGCTTATAGAATTTTAGGCACTAAGAAAACATTCCACATGACCTACTAAGCAATCCCCACCCCGCGCACAATTTTGCTGGTAGATGAAAAAAATCACACCTCTACTACTAGATTAAATAAGTGATTGCTTTCTATGCTAGATTTGTTGGCTAAATTGAAACTCAAATTGTCTCCGGACTCTCACTCCTTTTACAACTCTTCCTGCAATTGTGGGAAAGGATGAATTCTGAGAGACTGAATTTTTTTCCTGGCTTCAGTGATTTGGAACCATAATCATACAACAGATGCAGCTTATCTCCGAGGGCAGTCTTAATTTCAGTTTAGTCTATCAAGCCTGTTGTTTAGTCACAGCCAGCTGACTAATTGTTTTGACTAACATGCCCTGGAAGTTTCTAGTTGTATTACAGAGTTGGTTGGAGACCACCAAATCTCATAGAAAGGAACCAAGACGTTTGCTATAAAAGTAGCACTCAGTGCCCCAAAATGAAGCCAATCTTGGCTACTTGGATATAGCATTTTTCCTTTTGTGAAGTTCACTTGGAAGAGTGTAGAGGTGAGCTGGGAGGGGTGCAAAGAAACAGATCTTTATATATGATAGGGTTAGTTTAGGAGGGAGGAGAACTGGAAAGGTTTTTAGAACATTCTTCCTGCCAAAGTCAATAATGTAATAATGTAATGGCATAGCTTTCTTGAACCGTGGGCATTCTCATCTTTTTTAAGATACACAGTGTAAAATACTAACTTCTTGAATAATATATCAGAAAAAAAATTGTCTATATACTCCTTCTTATCCACTATTAACCCACATGGTTTTAGTCTGGTCTTCTCATCTTTTGTCTTTAAAATAGGTTATCCTTAAGCATTTTTCCTCTTAAACAAGAAAACCCAGACAAAATTTAGATGCACAACCATACCACTGCAGCAATGCCTTTCTCGGTTACAGACCCATATATCCCCTATCAGAACACAGGTCCCAAAAATAAGGGCAGAGTTTTTGTTAAAACCAATCTGGGAGAAGTTATTTATCTGTGCTATCCTAGAACATAGCTTTAGATAAATATCTGTGCAAATACTGATTACAGTGGCTTTTTATGGTGAAGAAAAAGTCAAATATCCACACTGATACACTTAATTTTTATTATTCATGAATTCAACAAATATGTCATGAAGGATCCTGTGTCTGGCAACATCTTTCAAGATGCTCTTCTGTTAGGAGATATTGGAAATGGTCTATTTGATTTTTTTAACCTCACCTAAAGATCGTGTGAAACTCATTTTATTTATTAAAAGACAATCCTTTTGGCTGACATTCTTTTTTGAGTTAGAGTCCCACTCCATCACCCAGGCTGGAGTGCAGTGGCATGCACACAGCCACCCCAGCATCGGCCTGCTGGGCTCCAGCGATCCTTCTGCCTCAGCCTTCTGAACTATAGGCGCGTGCTACCACACCCGGCTAATTTTTTATTTATTATAGAGACGAGGTCTCGCCAAGTTTCCCAGGCTGGTCTCAAACCTGCGGGCTCAGGCAATCCACTAGCCTTGGCCTCCCAAAGTGCTAGGATTACAGGCTGAGCCACCAGGGCCCAACCGGCTTACATTTTCTTTAAAAAAGCATTTGATGAATAGAAACACATCTTATGCTTTAAAACTCCTCTAGGTTTTAAACAGGTTGCAATAGGTTGCTTTAATAGGTTACAGTACAAAGTCCCAGACTTTGTTGGGTGTGCAATTCCCATTCACGACTATAGAAGCGGAAACTGCCTCTCTTAAAGAATTTCACTAGAAATCTGTTCCTTTTATGCTGTACAAGTAATGTTTCCAACACCTCTGATGTGTAGCTGACAAGTCTTAGGAAATTGCCCACCCATGTCTATGTCTCCCTAGCAATCTGTGTCAGTGACTTTGACTAGGGTGGTCTGTGTGAACAGAATTATCTCTCTACCATTTAATATCCCTTTCTAGATTGTATATCTGTTATTGTTCCAGCAAAATGTGTCCCCTATTTCAGCATTCCTGAGTCTTGGAAAGTTATTGGTGAAAAGAACAGAAAACGTCAGCTGAAGAAACAATGACACAGCACCAAATTCAAATAGAAAACTGTTTAGACAACAAAGCTGATGTCTGAAGAAAACATTTGTTCTTAAGTAACCTGAGAGTAGGAGAAGAAAAT
The DNA here is from genome assembly GCA_963574415.1 of Tarsius wallacei. Classification (NCBI taxonomy): domain Eukaryota; kingdom Metazoa; phylum Chordata; class Mammalia; order Primates; family Tarsiidae; genus Tarsius; species Tarsius wallacei. The sequence goes on along the minus strand of CAUYQG010171515.1, from coordinate 23,742 downwards.
CTTCCAGTGTCCTGGCAATAAATCACAGGAGCACAGCTGCACAGGGTAAACAGGCCGGGATTGATGTTTTTCAACAAAAATGTGCATGAAAGCTTAACTTGCTTGAAAATACAACAGAATGTACCTGAAAATTAGGGGTCTCAGAAATGAATGAAATGAACTAAAACTAACGATTTTCAATATTCTTTTTAAAAGAGAGGGAAAAGGCAACTGGCTCCACAATTCCTTCCAAGAACCTGTTGCCATTCAGGCCATCAGAGGCACATATAAATAAAAGATTTACCTTTGAGAGTTACTCTAGCAGCATGAAGATATTAAGAGAAACTTGAGCTTGAAGTTAAGCTGTTTGGGTTCACTTTTCCCACTCTGTGATTTACTAGCTGTGTGACTTTGAACACATCACTTTTCCCCTTTGAGCCTTAATCTCTAGCCCACTTAATGCAGAGAAAAGCTGCATCAACCAAATCAAACAATGTAGTTGGACACATCTGGCAGTCTAAAAAATATTAAAAAGTATCATATTTTATTCTCTGCCAAGAGTTATGCCAAGTCACCAAGATCATAGACTATGGGTGGAAGACAGTAGCTGCTCAATAAATGCATGTTGAACAAATGATTTTTTGAGTTGTTCCTCTACTTGGAACTAAGGAAAGTCAGAATCATTTTAACATACAAGAACATCTCAAGTGTCTCACACTTTAGTTTTCTTCAACAAATGACATCTTTCTTAACTTCTCATTTTAAGAGGAGCTTCCTTTATCTATCTTCATATTTAAAAATCTAAATCAGATTCACCCCATGCAATAAAAAATGGGGAAAAAAAATCTAAAAATGTAGCCACCACCCTCACTTGGTCTGGCAATCCCATACATGCCCCTTTTAGCTTTGTGTTCATTGTAGTGACGTCCAGATTCCCACTGCAAGCCCAGTGTAGTGCCAGCCCAATGTGTCTGAGTGTCTAACCCATTTTTAGTTTGTCTGGTACGATGGAAGTCTGGCACTGAGCACTTTTGTCAAAGCCAAACCACTGCATGGCTTTAAGTGGAGGAAACTGACATTCCAAAACAGAGTGTGCTGAGCACGCAATCTGTTTCTTATTGATGGACTAAGAAATGTTACCATTAACCACCTCAAATACACTCTCAGGTCTGCCATAAAATGCAAATTACAGGCACCATGAGACTCAAGCCATCATGAACACAGGCCTTTCTTTCATTCAGAAAAAGTAGATGCTTCTTTGGTAGGAAAATTTCCTGGTGAACAGATTCATAATATCTTGTATGCACTATGTGCCAAACCACAGCTGATGTATTCTAACAACTATATCAACTCATTCTCCAGACATGATTGACTATGAAAAATAAGCCCATTGAATCCCCAGTGTGCTTAGGAGAAAACAAACACAACTAACATTGAATTCAACACTCCTTGGTACACAAGCTACATAAAGGCCAATGCTCAGTTTGTCCCCAAGAAGAATACACACAACATTCCTCTTGTTGACTAGATGTCTTTAACTTCAGCTCAGTGTCTGCAATTCCAATCTACCAGCTTAACAACCATAATCAAGTTAACACCGGGGTTCAGATGTTTCAAGCTACCCCAAAATAAGGAAACCTAATCTATTTAGGTAACCTGTGAATTTCCTCTGTAGGCAGAGTATGCAGTTAGGCCAAAATTGCAAAACACGTCAATAATGTTCAAGCAAATGTACAATAGCTCTTACCTTGTTCACAAAGCGCACCAATGTAGCTTGGAAGGCAGAGGCACCTGAATGTGTTAAAACCATCAATGCACGTGGCTCCATTCCGACAGGGGTTAGAATGACATTCATCGAAATCTGAAATAAAGTTGTAAAAGCACCAAAGGACTTTCAAAAAGGGTAGAAGAATACCATGTAGTGTGAAGTTGCAGGATAAGACACAGGATGGCCAGCTAAAATTGAATTTCAGATTTTTTAAAAAATATAATTTTTTTTAGTATACATATACCCCATGCTACATTTAGGGCAAACTTATACCAAAATGTTATTCCATTTTTTTAACCTGAAATTCAAATTAAAGCGGCTATCCTGTATTGCTATTTGCTAAATCCTAAGCAAATGTCAAAGATATTCAGAGTAGGGTCACTGTCTCTATTGCTACTAGAAAAATCTCATGACCCCTGAAGTGTCCCTCATCTTCCCACCTCAAGTCCTGACTCCTGCTCTGATGACCTCTCATGTGGAATACTCAAAAGATCTAACTGGCCCCACTGTGCCAGGTCCTTCCTCTCCAATATAACCTTTACTATGCTGACTGGCATGTTTTTAGATACTGTCAGGATCATTTTAATCTTATTCTTTCTAGTCCATGGATCCTAATTGCCTAGGGCAGCATCAGCTACAAATGTTAAAAATCCACGTGTCTGACTCCACCCCTCACCTCCTGAGTCAGATGCTCTGGGGTGAGGACAACAATCTGTGTTCTACCAAGCCCTCTGGATGATGCAGTGGCATGTTCGAGTCTCAGAACCACTTGACTAGAGTGTAAAGTCAGGCTATTCATTACACTGAATTCAGGATCTTCTCAGACTATCAGGACCTCCTAGGCCCATCTGCTTTCTAGTATTCTCTCCAGTATTCTCCCTCTCCTGAGCCCCTAAGGAGGGATGCCTTGGTACCTGCTGTCACTCAGATGCATTCTGCTCGCCGTGGTCTCTGTGTTTGTTGGTTGTGTCCCTGTCTCCCTCCACCACCTGCCAAATCCTCCCCAACTTTAAGATCTATGTCAAGGCCGGGCATGGTGGCTCAAGCCTGTATTCCTAGTGCTTTGGGAGGCCGAGGCGAGAGGACTGCCTGAGTCCAGGGTTTCAAGACCAGCCTGAGAAGATTGGTGAGACCCTGTCTCTACGATAAATCAAAAAATAAGCTAGGTGTGGTAGTATGCCCCTGTAGTTCCAGTTACTTGGAAGGCTGAGGTGGAAGGATCCCCTGAGCCCAGTAGGTCAAGGCTGTGGTGGCCGTGAGTATGTTCCGCTGTACTCCAGCCTGGGCAACAGAGTGAGACTCTGACTCAAAAAAAAAAAAAAAAGATCTATGTCAAGTTTAGTCTTTCCACACAGATCTCCATGATCTCCCTGATGAAATTAATGATTTTATTCCAACAGCACTTGGCAATTGCACTAGAAAATTTAATTAATGTTTATATTAAATGAAAATAATATTTTAAAAAGTGAATATACAAAGTAAGTTATATTTTTGAGTCATATAATATATTCTTACTTTAAAAAATGCTGTTCATGATGACAATATTATGTGAGAATAATGCTAAACATTTTTATGGTACTTGCAAAGTGCCAGACACTACTCAAAGAGCTTCATATATGTTAACTCATTAAACTATTTTAAGTGATTCTGGTATGAAACAGAATGGAGACCAGATAGATGATTTTATACATGAAAACTGGATATTTAATATGTAATTATTCTTAAATTGTTACCTGCTGCTATCTCTCTATCCTTACTAATTAGCACACAAGTAGAGATCACTATCTCTATTGACTTTTTTTTAAATAAGCACACCTTTAATATGAATTTTAGGATTTTGTCCCAATATTTCTGTGTAATTTAAAGGGTTGTTGGTGGGCTCTCCTTAATCACTATAAGCAAAGCTATCTGGTACCAGTAAAAGGAGCACCTGGACAGTAGAGTTCAGCATTCTTTCTCAGGGGCGAGACCTATATTTAGCTAAATCAAAACTGGGGCACAGCCAGGCATGGTGGCTCACATCTGTAATTCCAGCACTTTGGGGGGCCGGGTGAGAGGATCACTTGAGCCCAAGAGTTTGAGACCAGCCTGGGTAACATAGCGAGACCTTGTCTCTACAAAAAACAAATAAATAACCCGGCATGGTGGTACATGCCTGTAAGTCTTAGCTACTGGGGAGGATGAGATAGAAGGATTGCCTGAATCCAGGAGATCAAGGCTGTTGTGACTCATAATCATGCCACTGCACTCTAGCCTGGGCAACAAAATAAGACCCTCCAACTCAAAAAAAAAAAAACCAAAAACCCAAAACGGGGTCTTTCTTTTTCCTTTAAAGAGAGGGATACCAAAATAAGAATATGGGAGTAAAACTGATTAGTAAAGAGTCAACTATACTCCTTGGAAACAAAAGAGAAGATGGACCAGCAATGGCACAACTACTTGAGGCAGACAGGTTGGTGACAGATGAATCAGGAAAGGGTATTTCCCCTCCCACACCAGAGGAGAAAGTCAACCCAGAATATAAGAACTAAGCTTTCTCATGTTTATATGTTTTCTAATTTTTAAATATGATTTTCTGAAATATGTTTATACTTTAATTTTTATTGATATGCAGATTTAGAAGATAGAGTAATTTTTTTTGTTCACATCTCTGCATCTTTATAATTGTAAAGCCTATCTGCAGAAGCCACAAAAGGACACAGCTGTCCTCAGTACACCCCACTGAATCTTGGGTACATTAACAGAATTCAGTAAATATCTTGAACTCCTGGACTTAAGCAATCCTCCCACCTTGGTCTCCCAAAGTGCTAGGATTATAGGTGTGATTAATGAGGCCCAGCCTGAATTTAGTAAGCATCTGACTACATTTTCTAGACCCTAGCTAATAACCCTCTGATTTTAACTTCATGTAACATGTAATTCATCTACACATGGGTTTCTCTGAAGTCTCTGACTGACCCAAGAGCATGCACTCTACCCTGGTGTATCATCTGTCAAAGAAACACACCCTCTCAGCCAAGAGCATCTTACCCAGCTCACACTGGTCTCCACTGTATCCTGGGACACAGGTGCACACGTAGGAGGTTTCCGTAGGGTAACAGGTGCCCCCATTGAGGCATGGGTTTGTTTTGCAACGATCAGGTCCTACCACGTTCAGGAAAGTAAGAAAAACAATTAGACTCATCTCTAGGGTTTCAGTGGAACTTAGCATCAAATGCCACACATAAGCTTTCCCAAAGCCACTTAGAGATGCTACATGTAGAAATTAGTGTTAACTTAACTCTCTGGAGTGTTTCTTGGCATTACAACCAATCGTTACAAATTGCATCTATTCGTTTCTGGGATTCAGTCACGATTATTCTTAAATGGTATTTTTGTACTGTATCTGGCAACTAATATATTCTACTGCAGATTTAGTTGGCATGATAATGGCGATTGATTTTAGTCAAAAATGATGACACATATGTGCACAGTGGATGGAAAATGTATTCTTTTACACAGAGTTAGTTATGTGAAATGGCTGGGACACAGAACATGCATTCTTTTTAGCAGGTTGGCTTGTTATCATCGTTGGAATTATTATTGCCTTTTACCACTTAATGCTCAGAAACTGTTTGTCTTCCAAAGTGTGCATTGAAGTCTCTTCTGCTACATTAATATGCTTTTTCCAAAAACACGTTCCAAATGTACTCCTTTAAACTATACTTGAAGAAAAGCAACACATGGATTAAACTCTACTGTATAAAAACAAACTCAAATACAAAACCTCACCTAAAATGAAACCCCAAGTTTTTATTACAATTTTATAAAATCAACACTCCTAGGAGAAAAAAATACAAAGGCTAAAGACATACATTTATGAGGACAAACAGTTTAAATATATTGTCAAGTGCAACTACTTTTATACCATTTGAAGCATATATTTTATATTATTGTATATTGCTTGATAAGTGTATTTTGATGGAGTTTATTCTTTACATATTTTTTTCAGACTTGTTTAAGTTTCTAAATGTTCAAAGATCCAAATAAAAGTGGAAAGTTTTACAAAATAATTGAAATAAAATAGATGCTCTATGGGATATACTCTTATTTTCAAGAATCTTAAATCCTGAAACCCTGAAATGATTACACCTGAAAAGAAGATGTCTGACTTCTCATTAAACATTAACTTAAGGAATATGAGGATATGCAAGGTACTGCAATAGAAGATCACTGAGTCCCACACAAGAAAGTCAAACTCAAACTTTCTGAGTGTTCAGTAAATTTTGGACGACTGGAAAAAGTTGATAGGTATACAGTCCCATGTTTGGGGTTCACATTAAAATTAGGTGAATTCGGATGTGTACACCAACTTCTCCAAAAACTCCCCCAATTGTTCTTAGACACCTCTTCCTGTAGTTCCCAGGCTTATCTGAAATCTGGCAGCTTTAGCTTTCTGCATTTGAAAGGCCCTGCCTGTCTTGTCTAAAGGACAAGACCTCAGTCAACAGCAGCATCTCCACATGCTGCCCTGTGTGCAGAGGCAAAAAAACACTTCTGTGAAAGTGGTTTGCAGGACAGGGACGTGCCACACAACATGAAGTACTGTATGGTTCCCACCACAGACACTAGACATTGAAGACAAGGACTTGGTGACTGAGTCTTTCTGGGAAATTCAGTTTGTTCCAATTAAAAGAAAACTTTTGTTTTATGAATTTTATTCCCCCCCTAAACAGCTGTATTAATCTCTGAAAGTTGGGTCTGCAACAGATAGACCAGGTAATGCCACAGGAGCTGCTGTTCACTGAATTAAGCTAAAGTGACAATTTATTGTGCAGTGAAGACGCAACCCTTAATCTCAGTAAATATGGTGGACTAGATAATTAGTGCATATTTCTCATTCATTTGTCAAACTTAACTCTCTCTAGACGTACACAGTTGTTACCAATTACTTCTATATCATATTTTCAACAACCTGAAGTATGTTAAACTAAATTACAAAACAGTAACTACTGGCCAAATTACTAGGTTATCATTTACAGATTAAATAGATTGACCGAAAAAAAAAAAAAAAAAATCCAGTGTCAACCACCTTTGGTCAATTTTATTCCCAAAATACTTCATCATGTATAAACAATTGCATTTTCTGACTCTTTTTCTCTTTCTGAAGAGCACATTAAAATAAAGCATTTAGTGGCACAAAAGATAATACTGATACAATCAGAATATTTTAACAACAGCCATGACATAAAACATAGTAATTAAAATAAAACATATGTTTTCAACCAAGATAGCCATTAGAGTGCTGACTCTTTTCTTTTTCCAGGTAGCAGTTAGGTGGTGATGTCTAACTTGCAAATTCCACTAGCATTCTTATTTAAATAATAATACTCCCTGAAACCACTAAAGCTGGGTGTGAAAATTCTCAGACTAGATTAAGAGAAATATAAATTCTACAAAGTAAATATTTCAGGATTTCTGGTTCACATGTTATTAAACAGCAATTGTTCATTTTTATATTATATTGAAACCAGCAAAAAGCAGTAAAGAGACCACGGACTTTAGAATGGAGCTGACATGGGTTCAAATCCCACTTTTGCCATGTTGTGGTTGTGCCACCTTGGGTAAGATAGTGAACCTCTCTGAATTTTCCCATATTGTACCTTACAGCCTTTTTGTGAAGATCAAATGAGATGGTCTATATGGAACAGTATCAAATTCATGCTTTCTGTATATTCAGTAAATAAACAGAAAGCTTCTTTCAACAGGCAGCCTGTGAATATAATCCATGAATGCTCACCATGGCCAGGTGCTGTGTTAGAAGCAGTAAATAGACTGCTTTAAGCAAGGAAATGACATCAAAGTATAAACTGATCATTGTTATTGCACAAACTGAAATATTTACCAGAGCTATTTACTACTCTCAAGTGTTTAAAAGCCTGACAGATTTAGATATTGCTACAAAAGCACCCATAAATGGCAAGGCTTTAAAAATAAGACTTCTTTCCTGTTTTTAGAACTGATATGTGTAACTACAAGATTTACAACACAGAAATACACTAGTTGTGAGTGAAAAAAATTGAATTTATATACCATTAACAATTCCATTTTTTGCAATTTATGCTATTTCTAAAACTCAGAAGAGTGCAAAGTACATGTGCAAAGAAATGACCTATACTTACTTTCATTTCATCTCATTTTGGACTCAGTACTAGGACCTAGCCTGCTGTTATGTAAACAATACAAAATTCTCCACTGATCTAACATCACAATAAAAATTCCACACATAAGCATGTCAGGATCAAAAGACTGTTTCCGGGTTTGGAAACAGGTTTATCAATGCTGTGATCTTACCTGGTAAATAGACTGCTGTGCCCTCCACTGACTCTTCATGAATGCCAATCAGGAAATCGGTTTCATTAGACGTTTCCAGAAGGGAAAATGGTGGCGTTGTGAGCTCAGTGTTTAATTCCACAGTGCTTACTGTTGCCAGATTATTAGAATCAAGAATTCTTGCTGCCACTTGCGATTCTGATACTGCTGCTGTGGCATCCTCGCCTCTGACTAAGACTGCTTGTGTTTCAGGGTTTATTTCGAGAGAAGATGGAATGGTGGGGCTCTCTGAGTTATGAGGGCTGGGCTGAGACACCACACCTGCCTCCACCCTGTGTGTTGCCACTGAAGTAGAACGTGGCCACTGAGTAGCACCTCCCAACTTATTTTCAGTGGCGGCTGTGATAACAGTCCCAGCTTCAGGTGTCTGGATACTGGGAAACATCTTGACTGTTTCTCCAGAAAGCTGGCTGTTGATTTTGTTTTGGAAATCTTGGGGAACCTCTGTTCCTTCCTCAAAACTTAGTTCTGTGGGAGAAGCAGCCGTTTCTTCTAATAACTTGGGTTTAGTTTCATCTTCTGAAGGTTCTAATATTGTGTCAGGAGATAAGGCCGGAGGCTCAGTTATTTGAACGTATTCTCCACTTAATGGCTTGAAAGTTACTTCAGGGTTTGCATGAACTTCCTTAAAAGAATCCTCTGGGGATATATATGAGTCAGCATTGACAACTGATAGAGCATTTGGCTGGGAGCCCTCTGTGGGTTCAAAGGCACCACTGCCTACATAGATGGTGGGTGAAAGAGATGGTGTCTGAGAAGACAACTTTGCAAATGCTGAAGTTGCCGGCGTGGTACTCATGTAATACAGGGAACTGGATCCTTCCATCCCATGAGGCACCTCTGTCAGTCTACCAGCCGCAAGGTGGACAGTGCCGGTAACTACAAAGGGAGTATGGTCTACCAATGCCTCCTCTGCTCCTGAAGATAACTCTGGCTGGAAGGAAGGACCTGCATTTTTCTTTTCTTCATACTCCTCCTGGGTCCTCTCCAAATGGCCCAGTGTGGATACTACTTCACTTTGGTCTGCCACAGCTTGGCCATCAGACAAAGTGCTTGCTTCATAGATGTCATCCAAGGTCTTGACTTCCATGTTTATTTCTTCAGCCTCTGGATTAACTGTGGCAGACTTGTTGGGAATGGGCAAGGATATTGCTGTGGGAAGTAAAATATCTGATTCTGTTTCTGTGCTAGGAACAGGGACCCCAGTTGTGTAGTCAAGGCCCGTGTGATGTAATTGGCGTCCATTCTCATTAGTCATTAATCCATTATGTGTTGCCTGTGTGTTGCTAGCCAGAAGGGTATCACCAGAGCCCTCAAATACCTCTTCGGTGGATGAGAGATTGGCATCGGCCTCATGCTTCTCTTGAACGTGAGTGCCTTCATCATGACTGCCATGCGGTTCCGATGGGAGCTCTGAATCCATGTCTGTCTGCATTTCAAGGATGTCTTCATACTCAGGCTTAATGTGGTCAATATCTATGATAGTATTTTTATCTGATGTCAGCTCAGGTGGAATTTCAAGGATGGTACTCTCTGTAATTGTCAATATTAAATCCTTGTCCTCTTTGTCCAGATCTAGAATAATATTATCAGCGGGTTTTTTTCTGTTAGGTCCTAAGGTGGAATCCTCGAATTCCCTGAAATGGTCTTGGAAACTACCTGTGGTACCATCTGTGGACCTCTCATATGACACTGTTTTTGACAGGGTGCTAGTTGGATTCAGGGAGAGTTCATCCTGCTCTGCATGAAGAGGCAGACCCCCTGAAACAGTTGGGAACCCGGCAGCAGTGACAACGTTGGCACTTGACACCTCATGGTGCTTTTCCAAGGACTGAATAGAAATGAAGGTAGTGCTTCCTTGCCTGGTTGCCTGAGTAGTTCCAGAAATGTGAACTGAATCATTAGTATCCAGTTCTCCAGATCCTTCTCCAGAATGTTCACGAAACAAGTCATTTGACTGTGGTGATGATGTAACCAATTCTTTGGCCATTTCAAGACCATGAGTTCTAGCCAGAAAACCAGTGGAAGAGGTTGCTGTTTCTTCAGTTTCTGCTGTTGGAGAATTCCTGTTAGAGACATGTATAGTTACATTTTGTGGTCTACTAGTCTGGATTTCTTCTCTCCATCTGAGAGTCTGACTTTGAGGATGTTCGGTATCTGTGGAGAAAGGGACAGGTGCCATCGTGGGTCCTTCTGCTCCAGTGTCACTTAAAATTTCTGTGAGGGTTGTGTTGGGTAGTGACTCATTGCCTTCATAGATGTCTGTTGTGGACACGAGTGGTCTAGCTTCATTTGCCACATTTTCCATTCTCACAGAGTTTTCAGTTTTATCACTTATGATGCTCATTTCTAAACTTTCCAGTTGAGAAGTCTGGGGATATAATGTGCTATTGACTTGTTCCATTTCAGTAAAACTCACTGATTCTGTAGGTAAGGTAAACAGAACTTCTCCTGATCCCAGCCCAGAGAATAAGAGCTCAGTATCTGATTCTTTAATTGTTGGTCTCATACCTTTGAAGAACAGTTTTGTACTTTCCTCTTCTTTGATTGATGAGTCTGTGATCACACTTTCAGCTTGTGTAGATTCAGTCACTGAGGCAGTAGCTAAGAAAAAGTGTGATTTTTCAGTAGCTTCAGGGCGAGTTGTATGAGATTCCAAGTCCTGAGCATCTGAATCTGAAGTAGACATGCTAACTAGGGAAACACCTTCCTCCTCTGTCTCCTTATCAGGGCTGTACATTTTCTCTGTTGTTAGTACAGAATTACCTGTGGTTGGGAGACCAGCTTCAGTAAATGTTTGTGAGTCAAAAATTGTTTGCTCTGTTGCAAGAGGGCTTTGGGGGGATTCAGAGGACTTTTGTTCTTGCATTTTTTCTTCCTCTGATGCTGTTTCACTTGCAACTCCTTGCGTTACAGGGTTGACTTCCTGCCTTGACCATAGTTTGGCTGGCTCCAGAGTTTGGGGAAAGTCCGTTGAAACCGTGCTTTTGACGTTTACTTCCACTTTTTCTGTGATCACTTCAGTACCTCCAGCCTCTGTTGTTGGTAAAATGATGGGTTTTTCGTCAACTTCATTGACAACACCCATCTCTCCCAATCCTTGGGCAACTGATGGTAAGACTGTACCAGGGACATTTCCCACAGCGCTAGAAGGCACTGGATCAGCAGAGCCAGGGACGTGGCCCAGCTGCTCACCAGAACCCTCTGCCGAGGCTGTGAACTCTTCCCACGGGAAGGCTGCAGTGCCGACCATGGGGCTGCTGGGTCCCTCTGAGGGAGGTACCCGAAGAATGTGAACTGAAGCAGGTACTGCAGATGGTGATGTCTGGATATCCCTAAATGCTGTGTTCCCAGAGCCTTCTGCCATCACGGTCTCTTCTTTTGTGACGGGATGAGATGCTGTTGAGAACCCTCTAAAGTCACCGCTGAAATCCTCCTCCAAGGGAAAACCTGTTGAAGAGCCCCTTATCTCTGACCCCCGATGTACTTCTCCTAACACTTCTGAAATCAGTGTTTTCTTGGATGTCTGGCTTATAATTTCAGCAACTTCTCTGTCCCTTACAGTACTCAAAACCAGTCTGGTCAGTTCAGAGGAGAGTGTAGTTTCCACATAGGGAGACGAAGTGCCTGCTGCTTCCTTGTTTGCTTGAATTTCAGACTCTGAGTTTAATGAAAATGAAGACACAGTGGTAGTTTCCAGGTCCACAGTAGCTTCTCCAGAGCCCTGCTCCAGAAAGAGGGAGAAGGGGCTACTTGGAAGACCTGTCGGCCCCTCCTGAGGCCCAGGGGGGTTGCTATGGCTGTGCTCAGTGGTCTGCACCCTCAAATTTTCTAAAACATTTGCTTCTGTAGAGACAAAAGCAGAATTTGCCATTTCCTTTTCAGAATTTGTGGCTGTTGTCAAGGACATAAAACTTGTCTCAGTCGCTGAATTGCCAGATGTGACTACATTTGAACTTCCTAGTTCAGGGGGTAAAATAGATTGATCTGATCTCTGTGCCGGTGAATATGCCTGAACTATGGAAGCTGCACCTGTTGTTCCATTCTCTTCTTCTTTCCTTATTTTTCCCTCAAGAGAGGTACTGAAAACCCACTCAGGAGTGTCTCTTTCACTTACAGATTGGGTAGGCACCACTTCTGCAGAAGGTTGTTCAGAAACTGAATTAACAGTGGTGGCAAGAACCTCAGAAAGGCTCTCTGTGGTTATCTTGCTTGCGTCTAAAGTAATGACTGTGCTGGGAGTATTTCTCTGAGATAAATCAGTTACGACAGTGAACACATTGTCTTTATATTCTTCTGCTTCTCCAGAGCCTTCTGGAATTGGAATTGAAGAATCCCCTGAGAGCTCTACAGTGTGTCTAGGAGTTATTTCCATCCAGCTTTCTATGGTAGACAATGGGTCATCAGGATGAGGGTTTCTTGCAAGGGTAACTGATTCTTCCTCTGAAAGATATGCTGACACAGAACTTGGGCCTACAGTGGGAACATATGCGATGGAAGGACTGTTTTCTGCCTCCTCACCAAATGTGACTTCTGTCACCCTTGAGAAGACAATTTTCTGAGATTCTTGGTCAATGGCAGTCTCTCCTGAAGACTCTTCAGGAAACAGAGGTATGGGTTTTGTATGTTCACGCAGTTGATGACCAAGCTCAGGCCCTCTCTCTGTGCCTGCTTCTGTTCCCTCTGGGACTTCTCTCTCATGGGACGAGACTGTGGGAAAAGCATCAGGCTCACCCCCTGAAAAATGTTCTGCTATCTCAGGGTACACCTCAGGCTTCCACGTAATTTCAAGAGAGTCTGTGTTTTCTGTGGAGTCGTTGGGCTGCACAGCAGATGGTTCCATTTCTGTTATTATAAAGTGATGAGTGTCACTTTCAGAACTCATGTCTGAAAAATTTCGAGAAGGTGCCACACTTTCAAACTGACCACGCCTAGCTTCTTCAGCTTCTGAGTCTTTGGGCACCGTGGTCACTAGGTGCTTCCCATTAATGTACTGCACGGATGGGGTGGTGGTCAGGTCAGTGGCATTTGCACACTCTTCTTCTTCCTCCTCATCTTCCTCACTGTGGTATATACCTATTTCAATTACCTCGGGTAATTCAGGTAAAAGTCCAGCAATTAGGTCATGCTCTGGATCTGTTTCTTCACTACAAGGCTCATCTTCTTTAGAGTCTGAATCTATTGGATGACCCATTACACTCAAATCACTCATTCGACCTGAAAAAAACAAAGAGTTTTCACAATACTTAAATAGAAGATTTGGCAGTGTATGACAGAAGAAATCGACAGCAAGGCTGGACACATTCACACACACAAAGAAGAAGTCACATCTGTTCACATTAAGTGCAGTCACCCTTTTACACATGGTTCTCAGTCTTCAAATTTGCTGTATTTATATTAACAATAAGAAAAATGAATCTAATTTAACATTATTGAAACAGGTTATGAAAACTTCAACATGATTAAGAAAACAACATAGTCTTTAAAATGAAGCAAGGAACCAGATATATATACATTGCAATCTTGAAATGCAAGAATTCATCTTTGTGTGAACTGCAAGAAAATTGAAAATTAAAACCATTTCTTATGGAACCAATTTAAAAATGAAGACCATTTCATATAAAATCACTTTTTCTATATAAGCTATGTTTCATCTAGGTCATATAGAAAAAGTAGTTGATATTCTTCATGTATGGGAATGTTTAAATCCCCTGTATTCAATAAGAAAATGAGAAGAAATTCCTTCTGGCCTCTTCCGAATTTCTCCTAGAGAAGACCATTTTATGGAAAAGTGGAGGAGAGGTTCATTTGTAGCCCTTCCACAATGCAATGACAGCCCCTCCCATTGCCTTAGTGAGACAGAAGCTTAATTACAGCCCTGCACCCTGCACGGTAGCAAGGAGCCCTGAACACAGGTTCTGGACAGCTCACTGAAAGAGCTAGAAGGGAAGAGTCTTCCATACCTTGACGTCTTTATCCTTCCTGGGATGTACCCTGGAGGAGGTCAGTTTTATTTCTTGCTATTTACAGTTCTTTTCCAAAGAAAGCTCAGGAGTTACATTGAAGTATTCTACCTAGCATGCTTCCAATAGCATGCCACTAAGACTTTTCCTAGACTATAAATTGATACATAGAGTCAACCACTAAGTCCAACTGGCTTTTCTGCTGCCAGAAACACACCCACAAAACTCCTTGTCTGGGGTACTAGGAAGGAAGGAATTCTGAGGCAAGCCTCATCATGGTGACATTCAACTGTCCCAGAAGAGGGTCCTTCCCCGCAGCTTCCCCACGTCCAATGACAAGGCAGTACTGAAAGTCATGGATAGACTGACCCACAAACAAGACAAAGGAATGCACATGCCTCACCACATTGCCCAAAGGGGTAACACTGCAGAGTGAGTTTTCACCCCAGTCCGGACCCATGCCACACTGGCATAGGCTGCACCTGAGAGGTGTACAGGGGAAACAAACTATCACCATGGAGCCAACCATGCCCCCACCCACCATCTAAAGAAAGAAAACAGCTGTGGTTCCTGTTGCAAGAAGCCACTCCCTTCTGTGTCTGCAGGGATCAATATTTAATATTTACTGTCCAATCAGAAAGGAAACGATCCCATGGAGGGAAAAATTCTCACTGCTTGCGTTCTGGTCTATTATGCGGCAACACAAACATAGAAGTAGGTGAGCTATCATTACATATTCCAAGGAAGCTCCTTCAATGATTCTTGAATTTAAAAACCAGAATACAATACATTCATTTATCAGAAGACATAGACTACAAATTTATCCCTTTTATTCTAAAAAAAACAAAAAAGAAATTCTTCTGTGTATCTTGCCACATCATCACTAAATGATCTCACTAAAATACTTGTGTGGGTTATTCCTACACTAACTCCACATCCTCCCTACTGAACTTTCAAACATGGCAGTTCATTCCTTGTATCTCCATTTGGTTCCATTCTATACATTCAGCTTTTCAACATTGTGTACTAATATATTTCTACCACACAGTGCCGAGAAATCAATACACAATTCCGGTGTACTATAAAAACATAAAATGAATACAAGCTATTTCTGGCAAGAATGTTACAACTATTACTAATTGCTAAGTTCAAGAAAATGATTAAATGCCTTGCCCATTAAAAAAAATAACTAAAAAGAATATTTGTTCAATAATAGGTCCCTAAAGTTGTTACTCTGATGTCATAGTGTCTATGATGTATATGTTTTAAAAAAGGACACAAGAAAATTCTCAGGTAATAACATCTTCTTAATTTGGCTTGCATTGAAGGTAGGCTTAGTTCTATGAAAAGGGAATGTGGAGAAAGTGTTTAGACTATATGAGATAACACATTTTAAACACTTTTGTACAAATGAATTTCTTAAAATCAGTAATCTTATCTAACCATCAAATGAAGTAGCCTCTCATTGCTAATACTATCTGAATGAAGTTGCATTAGGCCAGACCCAGTTAAATTATTTTGTACAATTTCATGGGATTGAACTGGAGTTTTAAAATGTGCCCATCTTAAACTGCCCATTATTATCATTTGACATACAACCCTTTTATTTGGTTTCATTAGGCTTACATAAAACTAGAATTCACTATTCAGAAATATTACACATAGGTATACTATATTCATATCTACATCTGTTTAGTGCTACAGTATCTTTCATTTAAATCCAAAAAAGATTTTAAATAGGAAACTGGATAGGTGTAAGCACATAAAGAATCCCAACCATATTTTGTACCTTTCAAAAATAATGGAGTTAAAATGAGCTATCCAACTAGGCCTCTCCAGCCAAGCACAGGAATACATAAGGAAATTGCTGCTCAAGATTGCACATTTACAAACTCCTAGGCAAGGAGAGGGCAAAAATACCCACTGCTATCATAGATTTGTCTGGGTTTTTTAATAAGTGTCTTACTTTTTGAAAAAGAGACTGATATAAACATATCCCATGATCTTCCTAGTGAATTGTTACAGATGGAGTTTCTGTCAAGTATGATGTTGGAAGCTCTAAAAAAGTGAGGTGGAGACAGAGGAGAGAGAAAATACTAAGGCATGACAACATGTCATGTGTTAACGTGGCAAGACAGTGACAGGTGGTCAGGATGCTCATGGATTTGTAAAATCCATGCTCTAGATAATAACACAGAGAAGAACTCTAACTGCAAATCAACACGTTCCGTAACTTAGTTAACTATCAATGTACACTAAGTCTACTTAATTCTATTATTTAAAGACCACACATTCACAGTACAGTCTCTGCCTCAATGTACAAAGCATAACCTTCTTTTAGTTCATATTCTACTTGGATGAAGAACTCTAACATGCCCTACCGCTCATAAATCTATGAGGGCTTCTTTAGCATTTTAGACCATCACACCAAAGTATTTAACCAAAAACTCTGTTAGATGCAGCACATTCCATTTTCTAACCTGAAACATTTCACACTTTCAATAATAGCAATACAAACCTAGTAGAAACAGGACCTTTACATACAGTTCACAAACATGGTATTGCTTCACACTGGGTTTTGAACACAAAACTATATTCACTATCATAAACATACATGCCAACCTAACTGTAACATCTCTCCAGGAACAAATTGATTTCATGAAACTGACTGAGTACCTATTATGTATCAGACACTCTTATCAGCTTCACAGAGACCCAAGTGTACCTTCCGAGTCTCCCCTCACCTTTCCCTCTCTCTCAAAACAAATGCTCTTGCTACCAAGGTAGAGCACTCCCCCTTTTCATGAGAAAATTTCTGTGTGTTCCTATTGCAAATGTACCAATCATCACATTTAGATTAGGGTTCCTTCCTCCACCCCCTCCCAAGTATTTTACCTGACTTGCCTGCAGAATGGTAGGAAACAGAAACATTTAAATGGTTTCATCTTATGTTTCTCGTTGTATCATGAAACTGGCAGCACAACAAAATAAATGGAGTGATGGAGAAGAAAATCCTTATATAAATAAAGTAATGTGCTTATTTCATAAGTATTATAAGTTTTTTTGCTTAAAATAAATTTTATTATGTACATTTGAGGTTTTACAGCATGATGCTATGGGCTACATATAGATCAGGAGTCCCCAACCCTGGCTGTGGACCAGTACCAATCCGTGGCCTCTTACTGTGGCCTCTTAGGAACTGGGCTACAAAACAGGAGGTGAGTGGCAGGTGAGTGGAGTTCCACCTCTTATCAGATCAGCAGCAACATTAGATTCTCATAAGAGCATGAACCCTATTGTGAACTGCACATGCAAGAGTTCTAGGCTGCGCCCTCCTTATGAGAATCTAATGTTTGATGATCCTCCCCCCTACAACCTGTCCATGGAAAAATTATCTTCTACAAAACTGCTCCCTGATACCAAAAAAGGTTGGGGACCACTGATATAGATGGTAAAATGGTTACTATAGCAACACAGATGAACATACCTACCATCATTTTGTGACAAGAGCTAAAATCTACTTATTTAACAAAAGTCTCTAATACAATACAATTTTATTAACTCTAGTTCTCATTGTACATTAGATCTAGAGAAAATTTTCTACGAAATGTAAATTCTTAAATTGAAAAAAAAACATAAAATGAGAGCTGACATTCTTTTCCCTTTCTCTGAAAGTAATAGTCTCACAATTAAGCAACTAATTTGATGTTTAAGTTGTGTCAACTTGCAAATGACTTTATTGGATTTCTTAATATCGGTTTAAGGGAGGAAGAAATGTTGATTACATAGGGCTTGAAAGTCCACCTCTTCTGTTGACAGATTCTGTACACATCAATCTATATTTTATTCTGTCAGTATGGCTCGCTTGTTCTGACACAACATCTCATGGCAGGAAGAGGTGGGGTTTGAAACATGTCTACTATATAGAGCTTTCCTGCCGCGTTGCCCAGACTCCTGTCACAGTCTTCTACATCTCAACAAATCCTACTTGCTACTCTCTGTTCATTCATCTTCTCTTCCCTGTTTCCTGTCCACCACCCCCACTCACCACACGCATTATCAGAGAATGCCATCAGCTATGATTACTGCAAACCAGAAAAACTTCCTCATGGACCATGGTAGGGGGACACTTGTGCTATCGTGAAAGGAGGTGTCTCATTCCAAAATGGTGATCTGCTCTATTTCATAGGAACAGAGTCACCTAA
Source organism: Tarsius wallacei (assembly GCA_963574415.1). Lineage (NCBI taxonomy): Eukaryota > Metazoa > Chordata > Mammalia > Primates > Tarsiidae > Tarsius > Tarsius wallacei. The sequence continues at coordinate 5,455 of CAUYQG010171515.1, read as the reverse complement.
TTGCAGCTGACATTCCAAGCTCTTAGATGAACAAGTCTTATAAAAGACTGCTCTATTCTAGAATTTTACTCTAAGGGTAATATAACTTTTATTTGGATTTCAAGAGTCAAACCACAGGACTCTACAGAGTGTATGTATAATCTTTTCTATGTTTATATGAACGTATTTTAACAGCTTGACTTGAATATACCAGTACCATGGTTAACAGGGTTTTTTTTCAGTGGCATTTCACACAAAGCTTTATTGCAAGCTGACCTCAAATTATTCGCCAAGTATTTCTAAGTACTTCATGGCACAGTTTTGTAGACACAGCACAAGTCTTCCAGTCATACTGTTACCAGACACAAAGCACATTTCTGAGAATCATAGGCAGCTGGTTAAGTTCATGCTCTCTTCAGGGAATTTTACAGTTTAAAAGCTTTTAATTAAATGTAAGTGTATACCAATCTACTCAGCAGAGATATATTAAGATCCCATTTCTTTATTAAAATGCATTTTATTTTAATGTGTAACAAAAAAAAAATTTTTTTGATCCCTGATTTAAAAAATGCAACAGACAGCCACCTTGAAGTGTTTGAGAAAGACCTGCAGAAATTAAGGAGAAGAAACTTGAATTCTTTAAGATGTTTAAGTTTTCTGATCCATAACTACAGAGCCTGTAACCAAACAGAAACAGATGTTTCCATTTCACTCGCCTTTAATATGTTCTTAATTAACATAAAATGGCACCCTAAGAAGAAAAGAAAACCACCTAATGTGAATTTTGACCAAATTGTCTTAGACATCCTAAATCTCCAGTATTTCAAAATCCGAGACACTAAAAATGGCATCAACTCAGTATTTAAAAAAAAAAAAAAAATCGACATTAGTAATCGAGACATAAATACCCTCCCCAAATCTTGTCAGAGGTTTTTGCATCCTTAATTATGTCAGTGATTGGTTATCATAACATATCTATATCAATACTCAACCTTCCCAAAGATCAGGGAGATTAAACTAAAGACTGAAAGATCAATATTGAGTTCTGGGACCACAATTCCTGATCAGCTCTGCTAGGCAAGGTTCATCCAGGACACCCCTAAGCGTGTGATCACACACTGGTAGCCTCCCCACACTGAACAAAGAGTCTGATGCTTCTCAATGCTCCAGAATTTTACACCCAGAAAGGGTAGTACATGTATATAAACAACAGAAGTGTTTCTGATGGCCTCACTTTTAAGAGGCAGACATACTATGGGGATAATAAGTGGGAACCATCTCTTTTCCCAACTTCAGATAATCCTCAAATAATGCTGCTCTTCAAGTGGAAAGAATGTGTTAAGATACAGTCATCTGCTAAGTGAGCCCAGGGAGATACCAGAGTCTGGGCTCATCCTGCTCATAAAAAAAGGCCCAAGGGATTTCACAACTTCCAATTTTTAAAGAGGAAGGGCTTTCCTGGAGAGCATAATCTAGTAATTTGGGGAACTTTGAGCATTTCTGAACAATGAGATAAAGAGCTATAGGAAAGGGAAGTAAGTCGGGTTGGTTAGGTTTCTAAATGTTTCCTTAAGACGTTAAAAAAAAAAGAGCAAATAAACAAAAACATCCAAAGGGCAGTACTTCTATTATCTTTTTCACTTTAGTTTTCTAATGCTGTAAAACCCTTTGCTAGATGGAAGACCGATGTTACCAGATACTCTAACACCAGAAAAATGCTTGGGTCAGAATCAAAAATCTAAATAAGTAAAACAAAGGCCTGTCATAAATGAGTATATAGACATTCTGCTTCACTTCCAAAATTACAGCTACTGTACTAAGTTAACCTTAATCCCATTTCTATTTTTACTTCAAACACCATTTTACTTTTAAGAAACTTGATAGAATGATTTCCTTTCAACAAACCTCTAAAGCATGTTCTGGGTGAGATTGTGAGAAGAGGAGAGAATGTATCACTTGCAGATGGAAAATGGGCTCCCCCACAAATCAGAGGAATAGGAGTTTCCAACACAGTGAAAGTGATAATTCTGCTACATTCCAGCATACTCTCCAGAAACATGCACGAGTTTATTTGCTTTTCCTTTCTCACCCCAGAAATGCCAAAACCTTCAGAAACATCCTATACCCATCGAAGAGCCAAAGGAACCAAACTGTGCTGCAAGGCGAGAAGATGAAATCCCTGAGGCTGTCAAGGAGTTCACTGTGCACTGATTACACAAGTATAGGTGATCACTGTTTATTGACTACACACGTATAGGTGCTCACTGCACTAATCATACATGTGTGTGGGCAAGTATATGTGTCACACAGCGACACTGCAGCAAATTTTCAGATGCTGAATCACAATCAAACTTTTTATCTCCCCACTCCAGAGAGTCTTCTTTCTAGGTTAAAATCTCCTATTTAGACTAAAATTATTAATGGTGGACCAAACTCTTTATACATTACCCAATCATCCTAGCAGCACTTAGTAGAAGATTCACCATAATTTATTTCCCTGCAAAGGATCAAATCACTCCTGCTAAGAATGATTATACCTCTATTCTTGCCAAAGAGGTATGTTTCCCTCCTGATTCATACTCAGTCTAAATGCTGGCACCCCTTCTCTGAGAAACACATTTTTTTTTCTTTTCTTTTCTTTTCCTTCTCCTCTCCTTCCCTCCTTCTCTTCTCATCCCCCACCCACCTTCTTTCTTTCTGGGTCTCACTTTGTTGCTCAGGCTGGAGTGCAGTGGCATAGTCATGGCTCACCACAGCCTGAACCTCCTGGGCTCAAGCAACGCTCCTGCCTTGGCCTCCTGATTAGCTGGGACTACAGGCATGCACCACCACACCCGGTTATTTTTTTTATTTTTTGTGGAGATGAGGTCTCATTATGTTGCCTAGGTTTATCTTGAAGTCCTGGGCTCAAGCAATCCTCCTGCATAAACCTCCCAGAGTTCTGGGACTACAGGCATGAGCCACCACACCTGGCCAGAAACATTTTCTAATATAATAAAATTAGTTCTCAGATGTCTCCATGATGCCCTATAATGAAAGAATATTTTATATTTTCTATCACCTCAATTATGCTGTAAAAAATTCAAAGTACTTCAACACAAATGAAAAGATATGCAACAGTTTTTACTAAAAGACATCACTTCTGAGTCTGTCCCACACCCTCCAACCTGGGTCCCGTTCTTGGAATTGGTCTATTAATGAAGCCACTTAATAACAAACATTTTTATACGTGAAAAACTGACCTCGCTGAAAAGTGATCTTATAAATGTTCTAAACTGACCAAAGCAGGCAACATCTTTTTAAAAGCATGACATTTTCAGCTTCCCCTCTTTAAAGTGGAACGTCAGAGAGCACTTCATCCCCTTGTCTTTTCTTCCTGTTGCTCCTCCCACCACATTTCCCCTCTAGCTGCACCCCTCCCCCAAAAAAGTCCTGAATTCTGTCTGGACCTGTGAATCCATTTTTTATTCATTGCACAAATGAGTGATCTGAGAGCTATTAAGAAAGAAGAGTGTAATCCCTGTGCAGAGAACTGGGGGTTTCCTTGACAACAACAAAAAGACAGTGGGGAATGCCCATGCCAGCCATGAATATGCAAGAAGCTGGGCCTAATACCTGGGGACATTGACAAAGGATTGGTAAAAGGATTTTTTAAAGAAAAAATTAAATGGTAGTTATCAAAATCATAAGCCCAATTTTCAGACATGGAAAAGAGCAAAAAAGCGAATATATTCTACTATTAGGTCCTATAGAATCAATACCACTATATTTAAATTTTAAATAAGGATTGCAGCTGCTTCTAATTTGCACCCAAAGTAGCATCACTCTGAAACAATCCTTGTCAGATTAAAATGTTAACAAGTTCTTTCAGTCAAGCTGATAAAGTTATTTTTGGCTCCTTGTAGTATAAATCATCTCAAATTTTAAGATAATGCAACTTTTACCTGTTTAGCACAAAACAATAGCTATTTTCTTATATTTAGAAATATGAAATAGGCTGGGCACAGTGGCTCATGCCTGTAATCCCAGCTCTTTGAGAGGCTAAGGCAGGAGGATCCCTTGAGCTCAGGAATTCAAGACTAGCAGCCTGGGCAACAAGGTCTCACTATATATATATATTTGTGTATATACATACACACACATAAATAAATACAACTACAAAATGAAATGATTCCCAAGGTAAGAGGGGGTTAATTTGTACTAAGTGGTTCCTATGTGCCAGGCACCATGCTTGGTGCTTCTAGTCATCCCACGGTCATTAGGTGTGAGGAGTTCCCGTCACAGCACCTGGCACACAGCAAGCACTCGGGGAGATCCCCTTCCTCACTGAGCAATCGGTGAGGCTGTAAGATTATTACATAGCTCTAATGCTATGACGACTGAAGAACCTGGCTAATCCCTGACTTCTAGCAATTTGGTTTTAATAATCTCTCTCTCCAATAGGGACTGGTATAAGTCTCTTCTTTCTCATGACATATTCGTCAATTGCCTGCCTTTATTGATTCTTCCTTTGCTGACCTCATCCATCATTCACATACTACCTAGTGTGTCACTATATAGTTTTGTACCACAATTGCATTTGACTGTGTTAATACTTAAAGGCCTTGGCAGCAGAGCCTGTGCTTATGTTTCTTTTGCACTCCCCTTTAATATCTGTCAAAGGACTAGACATGTGGCAGCTGTCCCTGAAGGTAATTCTTGACTGATCGTGCTCTGCTAGAAGGTGGTGTGTGCATCTCTCTCGAGGCAACTGCTGTTGGTAGCTAAGTGGCATCTGCCTTTGGATATCGCCCTTAGCCTTGATAATGGCAAGCGGTCATTGTAAGTGCCATTTTCATTTTAGGAAGAAGATAATAAAGTTCCTTTTGGCTATTTATTGGACACTTCTTTTGTTGTTAAACCTCAACCTTTGAAAAAACACTTTCAGTTTCTTTTTTTTTATTCAATATTTTTTATTATGATATTGTGGGGTACAATTAAGGGTTAGGTATACAAATATGCTTCATTCAGGCACCCTTGTTGATAAGAAGTGTCTCCCCATTCAGTTTCTTAAATTTGTCCTCAAGGTGAGTGGGCTAATAAAACTATTCATAGAACATTTTAAAAGTTGAGATTCCATATGTATGTGTACGTGCATGTATGTGTGCTGTACATATTATTTCACTTAAAAAGACTTTTTAAAAAGGTTTGGTCTATAGTGCAATGTTAGACTCAATGTTAATTTAAAAACATTAAGGTCAGCCGGGCTCGGTGGCTCAGCCTGTAATCCCGCGCCTTTGGGAGGCTGAGGTGAGTGGATTGCCTGAGCCCGCGGGTTCGAGACCCGCCTGGGCAAGCAAGACCTCATCTCTACAATAAATCAAAAAAAAAAAAATTAGCCGGGCGTGGTAGCGCGCGCCTGTAGTTCCAGCTACTTGGAAGGCTGAGGCGGAAGGATCGCCGGAGCCCAGCAGGTCGAGGCTGCGGTGGCCGGGAG
>CAUYQG010171506.1:0-66485 GCA_963574415.1 Tarsius wallacei | reverse complement strand
TGGTTTTAGAATCTTATACTCAGTGACCTATCACAGAAACAAAGAACAGAGTACCATATGTTCTCACTCATAAGCAGACCCTGAACAATTACCATAATACTTTAAGAAAGGGATTGGCAGTAGTGGGATACCACTGGGGTGGGAGTGGGGGGGGGCAACATCAATAAGGGTACCTGATTTCAAACCAGGCAAAGTGGGGACCAAAGGGAGGCCCAAACTTTACCTGTATGACGACCACTTGTATTCCTAATCTGGAATTGTGCCTCACATCTTAAATAAAAAAGTAAATAAAATAAAATAAAGCAGCTTTTGCAAAGAATAAAAAATAAAATAAAAAGAGAATGTTAGTAAGAATGAGCGTAAACGAATTCCAAGATGGTGACCGAAGCGGTCGGAGTGCATGAATCTCCGCATAAATGAACAGGTGAAGAGACCAGTATTCACTCTAGGGTGTCAGCAAAAAGTTGTGCAAATGTCAGATTGAGTGGAGACATAGAAAGGAGAGTACTGAGATCCCCTGCTTAGGCAGCTGCTCAGACCTCCCGGATCTCAGCACACTCTATGGCCCAGAGGCAGGCACTACAGCACCACCCAGAAAGGAAAAAAAAAAAAGGATTAAAACAGCCAAGATCACCTGCAGCAGATACTGCCTGCCGCTGCAGCCTTCATCCCAGGTCAGACACCAGCAATGCGAACTGCGAGAAAATATACCAGAGTAACCCAACCAGAGTCTCAGGCAAGGAAACCCAGACGTCCCATTCCCCAACTGAAGCATTTGTGGTCCTGCGAGGAACCCAGCCCTAGATCACAGCAAAATGGTGGTGAGTTACAAAGTGACCCAGCACCTTTTTTTTTCCAGTGAGCCTAGACATGTGACTCAGGTGGGCAACTGTCTGAGCAACACTCAGGGAGAGACCTGAACATAAGCGGACCAGCTAGGGACAGTTCGCAGCCTTCCGCCAGCTCTACCGGGTAAACAGGGGTTTAGATTTGAAGCATTTGCGGTCTGCACTGCAACTGAAGAACCCAGTCTCTGCTCACAGCGGATGGATGAGTAGGGGTGAGTTTTAAAGTGACCCTACACCCTTTTCCCAGTGATTTGTGAGATGTGTGACTCAGGCGGGCAACGTTAGAAATCAGCACACACAGAGAGGGCTAAGCACAGGCAAATCAGCTGGGGCCACCTTCCAGCTTCTCCACAACTGCAAGGGGTGAACAGGGGAGACAGGTTTAAAAGTCAGAAGTTCCTCTCTTCTGAAATCCCTCCCCTCTGCTGCCAGCTAAGAGAAGCAGTGCTTGGGTCACTCCTACAAAAAACCTGAAGTCTTGAAACTGCGGAAAGAGGGTGCTCAAGAATTACATTAGCTTTTTGTTGTTCTTCTTGTTGCTGTTTTGGTGTTTTGTTTTGTTTTGTTTTGTTTTTGTATCTGCATGATTCTACCTATTTTTTTTTTAATATAGCTTATTGGAAGTGGGTATTTTGTTCTGTTTTACCCCTTCTCCTTTCTGTCCAATAAGGATATATATGAGTGTGAAATTTTCCTCATATTATCAGTTTTAGTTTCTTTGGGGTGTTTGTTTGTTTATGTGCTGTTTGTTTTCTTTCTTTCTTCCTATCTTTCTTTTCATTTTGTATTTTTTGTTACTGATTTGGTTTGTTTTTCTCTTACTCTTTATTTTTCTCTCTCTGGTTGTCTCCCTGTTTGCCAGTTTGTATCTTTTTCCTTCTCTCCTTTGTTCTCTCCATTGTCATTCCTTCCGCATTCTCTCTTTATTAACTCCTTTCCCTTCCTTCATGTTATTTTGTGCCCAGGGGAGATACATACGCTTCTATTGTATAGACATACTGTAAAGTGGTAGGAAGTAGACCCCTGGGGGACTACACACCAATCAGCAAACATTGTGATCATCAGACAGCTTTTGAATCTTTGCAACCCCTAACACACTTCATTCAAATCTCAAATCTGCAAGGAAGTAACATAGCTCCCCTGCTTCAACCCAGCTCCAAAAATCAGACTAGTTCAGAGGCTTTATTCAAGGGAGAGTAGGGGATTGAGCAAAAAGAAGTAAAAACTACTCCCTTTCTCACTGAACAATAGAAGCAAAGAAAAACGAAAATCCAGCCACAAATGAAGAAAAACCAAAGAAGAATCAAAGAAGAATCTACCACACAGAGTCCAAAAAGGATAGTCCACAAGTATACAGATTCCAGAAATCAAACAATTAACATTAAAATGTCCCACATCTCATCAGAGACACAACAATCCTAATACAAGAGATACAAAGAACCCCTGCAAAGCATCAAATAAGAAGACCAACTGCTAGACACATAGTAATTCACTTACACAAAGGTATAAAAGAAAAAGAAAAATTCCTAAAGGCAGCAAGACAGAAAGGTCACACTACCTATGGGGGAAGATCAATTAGAATAGAAGCAGTCTTATCTATAAAAACACTGCAGGCTAGAAGGGAATGGAGCCCAATCTTCAAAACACTCAAAGATAAACAATTCCAACCAGGAATTTCCTACCCAGCTAAGCCATCATCAGTGATGGAGAATTACAATCCTCCCCAGGCATTCAATCCCTAAGATTGTATACTGCCTCCAGACCAGTGCTACAAGAGACAATTAAAAAAGTATTAAGCACAGAAGAAAGAAAGAAAAAAAAAAAGAATCATGTTCCACCCAAGAATGCAAGAAAGCAAAGAACCAATAAAGCTTGCATTATGACTGCAAGATTGAAAACATACACATAACTAAACCCCCAAATCAAAAGAAAACCAACAAACAAATAAGTAAACAAACAACAACAAAGTCTACAAAGGTCTCATGACAGGAATAAACTCTCAAATCTCAATAATCAGCCTGAATGTGAATGCACTAAATGCACCACTGAAAAGACATAGAATGGAAAATTGGATACAGAAATGTGGTGCAACAATATACTGTCTTCAGGAGACACATCTCCCCAGAAGGAACACTCACAGACTCAAAGTTAAGGGATGGAAAATAAATTTTTAGACAAAAGGAAAACAAAAGAAAGCAGGAGCCATAATCTTAATATCAGACAAAATAGCCTTTAAGCTATCAAAAATTAAAAAAGATACAGAAGGACACTATATAATGATAAAGGGTTTGATTCATCAACAAGAAATAGCCATCCTAAATAAATATGCACCAAACACAGGCGCACCAGCTTTTATAAAGCAGCTACTAAGTAAACTTAAAAAAGATATTGACTCTAACACTACATAGCTGGGGACTTTAATATCCCACTATCTACCATAGATAGATCATGAAGGCAAAAATCAGCAAAGAGATTCGGAATTTCAACCTGATGCTTGACCAAATGGATCTAATAGAAATGTACAGAACACTCTACCCAACAGCCATGGATTATACATTCTACTCATCATCACATGGAACATATTCTAAGATCAATCAAATCCTTGGCCATAAATCAAGTCTAAACAAATCTCATAAGATCAAATTACTGTCATGTACCTTCTCAGACCACGGTGAAATAAAAATAAATATCAACGCCAACAAGATTCCCCCAAAACCCACTAAGACATGGACACTAAATAGCATGATGCTGGACAACTACTGAATCAACATGGAAATTGAATAAGAAATTAAAAGATTCCTGGAAACAAATGAAAATTAAGAAACATCTTACCAATACCTCTAGGATGCCATGAAATCAGTACTAAGAGGGGAATTCATATCTCTATGAACACATATGAAGAAAATGGTAAGCTCACAAGTTAACAGTCTAACAAGTCACCTAAGGGAGCTGGAACAACAAGACTCTCAAAACCCTAACTTCAGCAGAAGAATCCAGATCACCAAAATAAAAGCCCAAATACAGGACATAGAAGACAAAAATATCAGAGAAAAAAACCAATGAAAGAGAAAGCTGTTTCTTTGAAAGAATTAACAAGATTGATATCTCCTTAGCAACACTGACCAAGAAGGAGAGAGAAAAACCCAAATAAACACAATCAGAAAAGCAAAAGATGAAGTAACAACTGACCCTAAAGAAATACAAAAGTTTATCAGAGATTACTATCTATATTTGAATGAAAACAAACTTGAAAACTTAAGTGAAATGGAAGACTTTCTGACAGCACACAAACACCCAAGGTTGAAACAAGAAGAGATTGAGACCCTAAATAGACCAATAATGACCTAGGATATTGAATTCATCATACGAAAACTACCCACAAAAAAAGCCTTGTACCAGATGGTTTTCCAGCAGAATTTTACAAAACATACAAGGAGGAGCTGATATCAGTACTATTGAGAGTATTCCAGGCAACTGAGAAAGATGGAACTCTCCCCAAATCATTTTATGAATCCAAGATCACATTGATACCCAAACCAGGTAAATATCCAACGAAGAAAGAAAACGACAGGCCAATATCTTTGATGAACATAGATGCAAAAAATCTCAACAAGATTATAGGAAACTGGATCCAACAACACACCTCAAAAATCATCCACCATGACCAAGTAAGCTTCAACCCCAGTATACAGGGCTGGTTCAATATCTGCAAGACCATAACAGCAATTAAATATATCACAGATATAAAAACAAGAATGATATTATTATATCATTGGATGCAGAAAAAGCTTTAGATAAAATCCAGCATCCCTTCTTGATAAAAACCTTTGAACACCTAGGCATAGATGGAAGATACCTCAAAATAGTAAGAGTCATTTATGATAAACCTACAGCTAATTTACTGCTGAATGGACAGAAATTGGAAGCATTTCCCCTGAAAACTGGAACAAGACAAGGCTGCCCATTTCCACCTCTCCTGTTCAACGTTGAGTTGGAAGTCCTAGCTAGAACAATTGGACAAGAAAAGGAAATCAAGGGTATTCAAATAGGAAAAGAGGAAGTTATCCCTCTTCCCAGCTGGCATCATCCTATACCTTAAAACCCCAAGAGAATCTGTCAAAAACTTCCTTGCACTGATAAAGGACTTTGGCAAATTCTCAGGGTATCAAATAAACATGCAAAAGACAGTCTCATTTTTATGCACCAACAATAAACATACAGAAACCCAAATAAAAAGCACAATCCCATTCACAATAGCCACACAAATAAATGAAATATCTTGGCCTCTTCCTAACCAAAGAAGTGAAAGACCTTTAAATGAAGACTATAAAACATTGCTCAAAGAAATCCAAGAAGACACAAACAAATGGAAAAATATTTCATGCTCATGAACTGGAAGAATTAATATTGGTAGGATGCTCATTATACCAAAGACAATCTACAGAGTTAATGCAATACCTATTAAATTACCAACATCTTTCTTCTCAGGCCTGGAAATACAATACAGAAATTTATATGGAAACATAAAAGACCACAAACAGTCATAACAATCCTTAGCAAAATAAACAAAGTGGCAGGTATCACACTTCCAGACTGCAAACTCTACTATAAAGCTACAATAATCAAAACAGTCTGATATTGGTACAAGAATAAGCATATAGACCAGTGGAACAGGACTGAGATTCCAGAAGCAAAACATCAATTCCTCAACCAACTCATCTTCGACAAAACCTTCATCAACAATCAATGGGAAGAGGAGAACCTATTCAGTAAATGGTGCTGGGAAAACTGGCTGAGTACAAGCAGAAGACTGAAACAAGATGCCTACCTATCACCATACACAAAAATCAACTCTAAATACATCAAAGACCTAAATGCGTAAAACTGCAAACTATAAGAATCCTAGAAGAAAATGTAAGAGAAACACCCTTATGAAAATTGGAATAGGCAACCAAGTCCTGTTCAACTCTTCAAAAGTGAATGCCATAAAAGATAAGATAGACAAGTGGGACTTCATCAAACCGAAAAGCTTCTGCAAAGCAAAAGAAATCATCAAGAGAGTGGGGGGACAGCCCACAGAATGGGGAAAAAAAATATTTGCCAACTGTATATCTGACAAAGGCCTAACATCCAGGACCTGCAAGGTACTCAAACGTGCCGAAAAGAAAAAAACAAACAACACTATTTTAAAATTTGCAAAAGATATGAATAGACAATTCTCAGAAGACATACTAGCAGCCAACAGATACATGAAAAAATGCTCAGCCTCACTAATCATCAAAGAACTGCAAATTAAAACCATACTGAGATACTACTTAATTCCAACCAGGATGGTCATCATCAATAACTCAAAAAACAACAGATGCTGGAGAGGATGTGAGGAAAAGGGAACACCTTTATATTGTTGGTGGCAATGTAAACTAGTGCAACCTTGGTGGAAAACAGTGTGGCAATTTCTAAAAAATCTGAAAATCGACCTTCCATATGACCCAGCAATCCTCATTCTGGAAATATACCTGGAGGGACTCAAATCACTCTATTAAAATGATACCTGCACATGCATGTTTATTGCAGCATTATTCACAATAGCAAAAACATGGAATCAACCATGCTGCCCATCGAAAGTGAACTGGACAAAGAAAATGTGGTACATTTACACAATGGAATAGTATGCGCCATAAAGAAAAACAAAATTATGAATTTTGCAGTAACCTGGACGGAATTAGAGCCTATAATACTCAGTAATTTATCACAAAAACAAAGATCTGAGTACCACATGTAGTCACTCATAAGTGGATCTTGAACATTTATCATAATACCATAAGAAAGGGATTGGCAGTAGTGGGACACTGCCAGGGAGGTGGGGGGCACATAACGTCAACACATAACACATAACACTTTACCTGTATGATGACTACATATGTACCTAACCCCCATTTGTACCCCACATTTTAAAAATAAAATAATTTAAAAGAAAAAAAAAAGAATGAGGGTGAAAAGACAGAAAACAGGACCCTGGTTTGGTGTCATGAGAGCAGAAGCTGGTTGGTATCAGATCAAGTGGTCACTAGAATTGGGCCACTTTTAGGGTCTGGGTGCCTTGCTGTCTTCTCAGCATAGGAAGGCAGCCATTGATGGAACCAGCTGTCCTCTCATGGGTAACCCTCTTTATATCAACTTCATTTTATGCCCATTGTCGGATGTTGGACCTTCTTTGTATCTCTCAGAATTGACAGTAGATACTGAATTATAAATTATCAGTGAAAAGAGAACAAAAAAGGTAAAGAAGAGGATAAATAAGACAGCCAGAGAGCAGAGAATCAAAGTAAAATTTAAGAACGAAAGAAGAACTATAGTGGTATTATTTTTTTTAATCAAGCTAATAAAAAACTCTCAGTATCCAAACCAAGCAAACAAAAACCTACATTCCAGTTTATGCATTCATTTCAAAATCACTAATGTGATTTGCAGCTAAAGGGAGTTTGATGTAAAACACATGGAAAGTCACAGGTTTCAATGCCATATAAGTTCCTGAGCAGAAATCTCATATTTCTGTCCTCTGCAATAGTAAAAACTCACTGAGAAAATAATATGACATATATGTTTTCTGGGGAAAAAAGTTTATCTGAAAGAATTTCAGCCTAGCCAAGGCAATTTTTCACTTGTAAAGACAAAGAATGACATTCTGTCATATGCAAAGACTCCAAGGCAAAAATGCAAATATTTGAAAATAATTTACAGACGATTTTTTTGATGACATAACTATGTAGTTGAGAGAGAATCTAGATGAAGAATTCAAAAGTGAGAAGCTTGTACTGAATACACAAGAAAGAGTGAATCCTAATGTAAACTATGGACTTTAGATGACAATGACATGTCAATGTAGTCATTAACTGTAATGTTTACCATCCTGATAATGAAGGGAACTCTGCATGTCTTGGGGCCAGGGGTATACGGGGAAAAACCTCTGTCTCTTCTACTCAATATTGGTGAGAACTTGCTGCAAAAAATAAAGTCTCTCAAAAAAAAAGAGTGGGGAGTTTGTAATATAAAAGAAGTAGTTTTCCCTATGAAACTATGAGAAGGAACACCAAACAACTCATCCTAGAAATCTTAAAGCGAATCCTTCACAATTCACCGTCTTAAAATGAATAAAACCGGTAGAGAGTTTGGTGACTACTTCCACAATTAATAGCCTAAACAAGTCAAATCATTATGAATTATTAAACCTTATTAGCGAATAATCATGTAAGTGAACTTAAGAAACAACTCTGGAAAAGTATCTACCTCAATAAGGTTTATCACCCGATTCAGGTATTTAGAAAATGTAATTATAACTAGAAAATAAGCAAGTTCACACCAATATTGAGTGGAGGAGACAGAGATTTTTCCCGTATACTACCGGTCCCAATACATGCAGAGTCCCTCTCATTATCAGAGTGGTATACTAGTTACAATTAATGAATCTACATTGACATATCATTGTCATCTAAAGTCCGTAGTTTATAAATATAAAGCATAGATTATAAATATAAAGCAATACTAACTATTTCTAGAAAAAGTATAAAAATATACTAAAATGCAGCATGGTTATCATTAGGTTATAAACTAACAGTTAATTCTCTCTTTTTGTACTTTTAACTTTCTTAATTAATATATATAACTTTTTAAATACAATATAAATAGAAGAAAATCATATAAAATACAATTATTTCATTCAGTCAACAGCTGAGGTTAGCTGAAAATTCCTCCAGAGCCTAAATGCAAAGCTGCACAACAAGATAATATAGAACATGACCCTTTAATTGTCGATACTTGATGCTGCTGTATTTGGACGTAGACAGCAATACATAAATAATATATACATATAATATTTAAAATTACAACATGTAGAAACAATATTATTTTGTAAAATATAATTGAAAGACTCAAGAGCAATTCAGAAAAAAATGACTGAAAGGATCAATGATTTCCATAAAAATGCAATATCCTTGTAAGAGTAGATGACAATGCAACAATACAGTATTTCAAAATAACTCAGAATCTGGAGTTAATGTAGTGCATCAAAAATGAAAGAACAAAACAAATAAAATAAATAGGAAACAACTAATCATGCCCCAAAAGAATAAGTTACATTGTTAGTGTGGTTCTTAAGCTCCTAAAGAATAATGGAAGTGAAAACTTCATTACAGGTTCTGTTTGTTAGAATTAATCATTAGATGGAACTAGATACCATGCAAGCCCTAGATAAATCAACCTAATAAATATCATTCATATCTCTAGTCATGCTAGTAACAAGACAGTTATATCAACCATGAATCTGGAAAACACTTATTCTGAGAGCTTTTGAATGTCCTCATATCGTTTCTTTATTTTGTTTTAAAATAAGAATGTTATATAACACTTTTAAATTGCAAGATAAATCATCAGTTTCTAAACCATTCACAAACTAGCTCTTATTTCTAGTGCATTTTAAAAATGTATTTAAAACCAAAGTTAAAGAATTTGAATTTTGTGTTTTACTGTCTCCTGTGCAAATATTTGGGTATTCTACAAATTAAAAATTAAAACATGCATATTTAATAAGCTGAAAACTCTTTAATCCTACACATGTGACTAACTATCCCTGAAGGTCAAAATTATAAACATGTTTTTCTTTCCCTGCATATGAAAACTATGTTCTATTGGTAATGTTATGTTTTCTAAAAGTAACTATCTCTAATTCAAAAGCAGCTTCTGCTGTTGGCTCCAATTCCATTCTGTACTGGTAGAGAGCCCAGAAACAGTAAGAATTGAATGCTTAACTACTTCCACTGGTAAATCCGTTTGTCTCTTGCTTATGTTACAACTTTGAAACGCCTCGCAAGTCTTTCCCACACTTTCTGAGCTCTCTTCAGACCACGAGTACTACAACCCATGCTCAAGATCAGCCTCTGAGCTAATCTCCAAAAACATCCACACCTGTACTCAACTTCCTTTCACCCTCAACCTCTGAGTTGATCTCCAAGAACATCACATTTGCCCAAGTTCCTTTATCTCTAGTTTTCTCTGTAGTTTTACAGTCTATTCACTGGTGTGTCTCTAAAATTGCCTATTTTTATTTTACTTTCATACTTGCTTACATACACCAGGAAACGAGGTGGCAATGCCTAGAGTACAAAAAGTTCAGAATACTTAGGACGGCTTCTGTGATATTTAAGGGTGGAACATGAGCAAGCTATGAAAAGCAAGCATTTGAAGTCAACAGCCCAGGGAAGGTTAGTTAGAACCAAACTTATTAAGCCACCAAGATATCGTGATTTACTGCTTTTCTTCAAAAAGTATATTTATGTTTTACCCCACTTCTTCTACAACTTACCATCTTTAACCATATATATATAACACATATATACACATATATATTACATGTATATAGGTCAGTATAGGTCACCACCCCTTGTGAAGTGACTCTGGTGCCCACTCAGTGTTTGGCCAACTGTGTAGGAGGGCTGTTTCTCAGTCCCATCCTCTCTGATCTGCTCTGTGCTGCTCCTTCTCTATTGTGACCCCTATCCTAACCTGGATTCTGTGACCTTGAATTTTCCTACATTGACTCCTCTCTCACTAACCTCTTTATATCCATCTTTTTTTCTCGTTTTCTTTTTTCTCACCTGTGCACCTCACCCTAGTCCAACATTTCTTTCTACATTTTTTCAAGTTAATATTATATATTTAGTTGCTTTTAAAATTTCCAACCATGCATGGAACACTATTGTAAAATAAACAAATGGCTTTTATTATCAGAAGAAGAGACATGCAGGGAAAGAGGTAGCCTCTGTCTTCAATTTGCAATGCAATAATAACATTTGAATAAAAGGTCCTATTATTACATTTCAGATAAAATCATGAGCCTGTTCAATTATTCTATATCAAGAAAAGCCATCATGCTATTCATTCTTGATATTCATTATCTCTGTGAAGTCATTTCTCAAAGCTGTAACATTTACACAACTGTTTGAAAACTCTAGACCCTTGATATGTTCATTTTTCACCTAAAATATAGTTTTATGTCTGTCAAGTAATTATAGTACTATTTTCCTCTTTGTATTAATAACTAAAAAAATTACCTGCAGAAAAAGCAAAGTCTGTCTTAAAAGGGTTTCTGAGGATTATGCATATCAATTTCCTGGTCTGGATATAAAAGATGAAGCATTTTGACTATATAAGAGGAAAACATAGACATACTAGATTAAATTCAAACTCCAGTCCTTGTTTGGAAAAATATGTTTCAGGAAGTTCATTGTGACCTCCCTGCAATAAGTGAATGAACAGTGAGCGCATGGGTGGAGATTACTGTAAAGTCTGAAAGGACTGATGTGACATATCACCTAGTTATCCCACAGCGCATACATAAGAAAAACCTGTAACCTGAGATTACTTCATTAATTTGATGACAACAGTAGTCTACACTCTACAAAATCACGTTGTATTTTCTGCAATGTGTTATTAAGATAGCAAAATGGCTTCATGAAACGTTTTTCATGTTTTTGTTTTAAAAACTCTATTATCTCCTACGTTATTCTATCTCTTCTTACCACCATAGCATCCATCCCACCACCATTTTGCTCAATTAGTACATGTATAGTGGTCATCTACAGTTGTTTGAGTTTATAAACTCAAAGCTAACATACTTTAGCTGAAAGACAGGTACGATTTTCATAACTCCTTTGTCTGTGTGCATGTATGGATAGTGTGTGGCACATGCTCAACAATGATAACATTGTCTGTTTTCTGCTTATTAGGCTAAACTTGATTTCAAAGCATCTTTACAGACATAGAAAAGTAATTTATTTGAAAATTACTTTTATGAAACTAGGACAGATGAAAAAAGAATTTCACTTAAATGATAATCATTTTAATATTTTGTCATAATATGTAGAGAAGTTAATTATAGGATAGTCAAAGATAAAGCATCATACAAAATTTTAAGTTTCACCCTTTTAAAAAAATTAAAAATGTATTTTGATATCATTAACATATTCTGCAGAAGAATATTTTAATACTGATAATAATTAGCTCCTCAAAAATAAATACTTCAACTATAAAAAGCATAGCACCACCTACAGCTAGAAAAACACATCTTAAACTTTTCCTTATTATAAAATATCTGGTTACTATTGCTAGATTATAATCAGCAAAATAAAATGTCTATTACCTTGACAATTTAATGTCAGGTTTTGGCTCTGTTGGCAGATATTACCATTTCTAGGGGTGCGCATATTTAACATTTAAACTAATATACGACATCCTTCACTGCTGGCTCATGTATTTACTGTTTTCTGGCTCCCTTGCATCTCTGGGTCTTCTTTTGCTTGCTTATTTATTTAAATATCTATTACCTTCTCTGTGTTGCATGACTGTCTATCCTCTCTTTGTGTACTTTCCAATATTGATTTCATTCCTACAACCACACTTGATAATTTCCAGCTCCAGTCTCTGAACCCCATTACTATATCTCCAGAGCCTCAATGGAAACCAGGAGATCAACCTCTCCCAGTCTGAACTCTTCTCAGGCTTTATCACTATTGTATGTGGCATCAGAAACTCCTGGTCACTCAGCTTCAAAATGTGGGCTCTTCTTTGACATATCCATGTGCTTTCCTTTGCATTCCATGTAAAACCCACCATGTGCCCATCAAGGCCAAAGCTTGCTCTGGGGCACATCTTCCTTTTGTTCTTCATGTCCCTCACTATAACTTTATGTCTCTAGTCTCCCTTTACCTCTAACTTTTGTTTTCATCTCCTAAGAGTCTTCCCACCTTCAACCATTCACCATTACAGTGCAGCCTACACACTGAAAATGAATTAATTTACTAAAGCAGATAAGTTATGTTACTGCACACCCACCACCCTTGTTTGAGCACTTCTCCAGATTTCTCATCACCACTGATTTACCTAACTTGCTTTTTCAATCTTCTTTCTCGGTATTTCTGTCTCTGCACTCAGCACCAAGTTAAAATTAACTTGTAAAAATTAATGTCTTGTTCTCTCTCATGTAGGCATGTCTTTTCACCTCCATTTCTTTGCTGGTGGCCCTTCTCCTGCCATGCCAATCTTGTCATCTTCACACTTCCAAGTCCTAACAATAACCCAGTGCCATTACTTCTATGAAATCTCACTTGACTGAGGAGGAAAGCTTGCTGTCTTTGAACTTCAGGTCTATGGCATTGTCTCTTGCTGTGGTCATGCTGGTTCCTTTACTGCAATGTTCTGCATGAGAATCGTGTATCATCAGCAAACAGAATTTATTCTCAAGGTTAATCTTGGCTTATTGTTTCTGCCCAGTGTTTAGTAAAAACCACTTGTGCACAGAAAAATGTATACTTACAGGTGGATTAATAAGTAAATGTTATAGCAGGAAGAGATGTTAAAGATGAACAACCTTCACAGAAATTTTCTTAATGGGAACACTGAGCCTCAAAGATGTTAAGTACATTTTCATTTACTGTGTTTCTACTGTATATAAATGATAAAAATCATTCTATCAAAATGAATATAGCATTTCTTAGTTTAAAAATGCATATTATCATATTATATATTATAATATCAGAAAATACTTTGAAGTCAAATTTTGTGTTGTCAATAGAATGGGGGTAAACTCAATTACATCCATATTCATCACATATTTTAAAGTATAAAAAAATGCAATTAACAAAAATTTCATTTCCATGTAGTGTAAACAAGCATTTGCATTATCTTTTTTTTTTTTTTTTTGTGAGTTGGAGTCTCACTCTGTCACCCAGACTGGAGTGCAGTGGCCGCTCCCGGCCACCGCAGCCTCAACCTGCTGGGCTCCGACGATCCTTCCACTCAGCCTTCCAAGTAGCTGGAACTACAGGCGCACGCTACCACGCCCGGCTAGTTTTTTTTTTAAATTTATTGTAGAGATGAGGTCTTACCAAGTTGCCCAGGCGGGTCTCGAACCCGCGGGCTCAGGTAATCCACTCACCTCAGCCTCCCAAGGCGTGGGATTACAGGCTGAGCCACCGAGCCCGGCTGCATTATCTTTTATCTCAATTACATTAGAGTATCGCCTGTGAATTATTTTTCTCCCTATAGATATTTGGGATGCTTATCTAAATTGCATTATCTTTTTCACCCCCAATTCTCTATTCTTTACACTACTACTATGATTGCAAAGTCAAATTATTCAAAGTGCTCAACAACAACAAAAATTTTAGTATGATGAATTTTAACTTTTTATCATTTGTACTGTCTCATATACAATATTACATGTGATATTAATTTGAAAACAATAATTTCCATTAAGCAGCAGCTTTTTATAATCAATAACAAACAAAGGAGAAAGGAGAAAAGTAAAATTCTTTTTGGTCTAATATTTAAAGACATGTACATCAAGGACAAGTACAAAAATACACATATTGTTTCCATTCCATGGGTCAGCGTCATTTTTTTTGTTGTTGAGACTGAGTCTTATTCTGTCCTTCATGCTGGAGTGCATTGGCATGATCACATCTCACTGCAGTCTTGAGCTCCTTAACTCAAGCAATCCTTTCTCCTTGGCCTCCCAAGTAGCTGCATTTTGTATTTACCAGTAAGCTTCAACTTCCCCAAGTAAAAAGACAGCCATATTTACTTTTAAATGGTATATCAATTTACAAGATATTTTGTGAATTTGGTTTTGTGAATTTTGGTCCCTGAGTTCTAAATACGTCATTTCTGAGAAAAAAGAAAGGGATGAGAAAACCACTGTCTTTTCAGGCACTCATAGTACAAGGGTGTAAGGAATGATTACACAGCAGTGCTTTAACCACTAATGCTGGAATTTTCAGGAAGGAGAACCATCGATTGCCTCCAGGTTTCATCCAACTTGACCTCTCCCTCATGGCACTGATTCTCACCCCAGGGTGTGACCTTCAAATAATGTTAAGTGCTCCACCTCCATGCCCGGTTAACCCAGACATTTTTCATGGTTATCTAGGCACAACAATTTCCCAAAGCCTTCATCCACATGTTGCCTGTACAACTCTGAGCGCCTTTCATAACTCACTGTATACAGAGGATACACTATTTGTAAACCTATCCATAAAGCAGGGATGCTTCTGCTAATCCCCTGGAGGTATTTAAGGGCTCAGATATGATGTTACATAAATCCCCTGGCACATGTGAAATAAGGAAAAAATAAATCAGCAGCTTCTTTCTTTTCTCATTCCAAAGTTCTCATTTCTTCAGTGGCTTGTCTTAGCAAGCTCTATTTTCCAAAATCACTGAATGTGTTTAGTTTGCATACAGGTATAAATACTGATAGATTTAATATTCTAGCATAGTATGTATTTCAGAAGACCAGCTCGTGAAAGAGCTCAAGGAATCCATTCTGGGTTACACGTCAGGACCTGGGTATAACATGCCCAAACCCTCTGGGACAATTTTCTAGTGACTGAGCAGAAAAATGGTAGGAAAAACACTCTTCTACAAGCACACCATTTAAAATTACATTTTTTTGTTTTTGGAGGAAAGAGAGTTGTTTGCTTTTTGTAGACCTTCTATTTAAATAGCCAGAAAAGTATACTGTAATGCCTTTCTTACGGTGGTATGTTGAGGTGAGAGGTGCCAGATTATAATAAACATGGTAGACACTGAGTACAAGAGACGATTATAAGAGACATAGAGAATAAGGTCAATGGGTGTTATCTTTTTATAATTTTCCTTCTCCAGCAAGCAATGACATAAGCCCTGCCTCAGATCATAATGTGGCCTTCTTGACATCAGAATCTGGCTAAATTCTGTCAGAACTAACATGAATGATTCCCAAAGACATTTTCAAATGTATGGCTACCATTAAACAATTTTGCAAATAAATAAAAAGGAAGCTCATTTGGCCTTTATTTGGTTTTAATACAGGGACCAATAAACAGTAATAATTTGACCTTTCACCCTGACTGGTGTGTCAAAAGATGCAACAACGAGTTATCAATGATAGGTGCCAACCTAGGCCCAGCACTTCATTAACTTGTAATCTCAGAATTTGCTATAAGTGCACTTCACTATTTTTATATTTAAGTTTGGCTGAGCTGAAAGAATAACTGAAAGAATAGCTCTAGTTCCTCAGCTGCAAAATGCTGCAGTGTTGTTACAAATACAAAATGTGGAGATGGAAGTAAGACACATAGCACGTCTAAGTGCTCAGTAAGGACAAATCCTCTTCCATACATTTATCTTTTAATCTTCAAGCATAATAGCACCTTAAGTAATTTTAAAGTCCTGTCCTGAGAAGAACTTATCTTCTTTTAAATAAGATCACATCGTATTTATATGTGTAATATATTGTTGGTACTGCAGAAACTTTTAGATAATTTTACAATGCTTCCTTGACTAATCAAAAATTTAAATCTATAGCCCTATGAGAATGGAAAAAGAGAAAAAGGGGAATGAATTAAAAAAAAACTAAGCCCTAACTTCAAAATTTCATCCCATTTTATGTAACAAAAATTGCAGAAAATGTCATTGAAAAGTAGAATTTAGTTTGATTTTCTAATGAGATGCTCTCACAGTCTTCAAAGTCATGCCAATAATCTTCATATATTATTATCTGTAGCCTTGAAAATGATAGGAGTCATAAAGGCCCTTCAGAGAAAGTCACAAACACAAAGAACACTTCAAAACTCTTTAAATGTGTGTTTTGCATAAGAACCTCTTATGTAGTATATATGAGTAAAACAGATGTAAATATTATACATAAATACATTTATATTTATTATTTAAAACTTATTTCCACATATGATCATGCTATATATACTTTTACATATAGTATAATATATACATATTCAATATTAATATTTAATATAATATTACTATAACATAAAAGTTTATATATTTTAATATAGAATTATACAATACATTTAATGATATTATTAATATATTTTTTATTAGCTGTAATATAAAATATCATAAATATAAAATTATATTTAGTATTGCATGTTCATATACATATGTATATATAATATTTACATCCACTTACTAACTTACCTATAATATATGTACATATATATTCAGTATCTAGTTGGAAACACAGATGTCCTAGCTAGCTCGTGAATGGTAAAATGAATAATACATATGTAACACACATATATAAGTGTGTATATGTATTTATGTACTTATACATATATATAACAATTTTCAGCAATATGGTACACAAGTAATATTCTCCTGTCCTAACTAAATAAGGATCATCAATACTTGCAAATATTTAAACATTTACTTAGTTATCATTTTTTTTCTTCACTTTCATAATGTTTTTAAGGAAATTAATTATACACCTTAAAGAGAAAAGTAAGAAGCTTGAGACTCTTAAGTAGATTCTGTCTTTTGGGAATCTGTTTTCAGGAAAGTGCATATTTGAGAATGGTGCATCTGTCTTGCCAAGCATGTTCATCCATAGCCCTTAGTTTGTAGAGATGCCACGGCAAGCCCGGCATCTCTCCAGAACACTCCACAGCATGAGAAGCAACACCCTTCTCAGGACACACCAGAAGTTCACTGGATGAACACTTCATATATGCATCACATTAAATGCTTACTCACAGGTTCTTCAAGTGCATGTTATTACTTAATTTTTGCTATACTTCTTTGAGCAAGGTAGTCTTTGATCTCAAAAGTAAAAGCTAAAATTTGAATTCAGGTCTCTGGTTCACATCTGATATTACAGTCACATCTATAAATTATTTCTCAACATGTGGAGAATTGTTCTCCTTGGCATTCCTCAAAGTAGGGTACAGGCTACTTATAATCAAAAGCAACTGTGTCCTTGATTATCTTGCATATTACAGACCTAAAGTATCTACCATATAGTATTTAAAATAAGTTTTAGTTATGAGTAATTTATAAAAGCCAAAGTACCTGTTATATAATATTTAAAATAAGTTCTACTTACAAGTAACCTATTACCGTAATTATTTTTTCTTTATTAAATTATTTTGTTCTATCATGGCAACACATTCTCATTTGGAGACTATGGGAGATTGAACTTTGTGGGTGAATGAGACCTCTTCATTAGAGATCAAAGTGCCTGATTCTCCTAGAGAGAACCTCAGCCCAGAGAAAGAAAGCCACTTAAAGTGTAATTTGCGTAGCTCTCAATGGCTGGGGTAGAAAGGCAATCCAAGGTACACATACACACATGCATACCCACACACACATACACACATGCACACACACGCATACATATGTACACACAGGCAAATACAGATACACACGTGCATATGTGCACACATACATACACACAGAATGCACAATTTCCAAAGTGACAACTCTTACATAAAGTGTTTAGTGATCTGTTAATCTCATTTAACCTTTACAACTTCGTTTTTATTTTAGCATCATTTTGTTTATGAATCAATCTTTAATGGAGTTAAAAAAGAATATAAAAAAAAAAGTTTGTGAAAAGCACCCTGTATACTCACTGGGTGGCCCAGGGAAAATGACAATGTATGCCTCATCCACTTGGCAGTTATTTTTTGCCCAAGCCCTTGTTCCATTGCCGAATAGAAGGCTGCCTGAGAAGCCCACTGCAGTGAGGAGCTCATTTCTCAAGCCCAGCCTTCCTCCATCACACACATAGACAGCGCAAGCCACGTACAGTGAGCCATGAGTCTCGAGTTTGGTGGGTTTTCTAGTTTGCTTGAGACTCAGCCTGTCAAAAACCATTCAGGATTTGATCTTCCCAAGGCAAGATAGCATGGCTGGAAGCCGAGGGTCCTTCAAAACACTCAAAAGCAATGGGCCAGGTTAAAACGGAATTAGCATTTCAGTGAGAAGGGCAGTATTTCAAAAGCACTCTGTGAAGTGGGATAAGGATCAAGATTCTAAGGTGGATTTAATTTCAAGGTAATCATAGCAATATCCCAGACACGGAGTTCACAAAAATTTACAAACTGAGCTGTTTTATAACTGACAGCAGGACATGAAGAGCTATTCTCTCCGATAGAAATGTGGTATCGTGCCATTGATTTTCCTCTGGAAATACTGGTGGAAGCTATTGCCTTTCTTGACAGTTCAGGAAGCAGGGGGATAAGCTGTCACTAGGAGGCCATTGTGTCTTCAAAGCCTCTTTCCTGACATTCTACCAATCTCATCATGATAGCAATCGATGGAATTAAAGGCTGCTCTATTTACTCAGCTTCCTATGGCCATTCAGATTTTAACACCTACATGTGGGAAAGCACTTTTGGAGGATGTGAATGGGAAGCACACATTATGAGAATTTCTAATAGGAACTTGGTCGCTTACCACTAGACTTACACATGGATGAAATAGTTCCCCAGGTCACTGGAGACTCCATTGGGAAATGTCATTAACTTGGTCTCCATACTAGAGCCAACTGGGCACCCACACTTATGTGTCATTTCACATGCATTGTTTTTAAGCCTCACAACAGTTTAGCCCTGGTAGAATTGGCCCTCTCAAGGGTAAGCCAACATGGCATGAAGCTGAAATAATGTACTCAAATTAAACAATTGGTAACGTGGGTATACGTAGCTTCCAAGAGCCATCACAATGTGGAGTTGTCAATTCGGATAAAAAACAACCTATATTCTCTTTTTAGAAATGGAAAGTAACAAGTTTCAATTAATAGTGGCCCTGTGTCACATTTCTAGCATTTCTCTATCAGTCGTGGGAGTAAATAGTTTTTCCTTCTTAGATCTTCTATAGAACATAACTTGTCTTAAAATATAATCCTATCACAGGAAAAGCACATAGAAAGAGGTATATTCTCTCAAGCAGTGAAAATGTCTACAGTATAGTTTTTGTGTAAATGGACACTCCAAATCCCCTTTGTGTGAGTTGAGAGAAATAAGATCCTCTTCAAAGCTAAGTACATTTTAAATTTTAAGTGGCTAAAGTTCCTGCGCAGTTTAGACACCGCAGATATATTACCAGAAGCAAGTTGTTCCATAGAATGTGCTCTCTGGACCAAGTGTCACATATAAAACACTCAAACCAAGCTCCCAGGAATGGTAATGGCCCCAGAGCAGAGTGCCACCAATGAATCACTGCCTGTGTTCATTCTAGAGCTATGTGTTATCCTACAGGTAATAGCACATAATTTTCTCGATACCCCATCCCTATCAGTATTTTATATCATTTATCCTAATGTAATAAAAGAGACCAGGCTTCAAAGACAAAATTACCCCTTACTAACTGTATCCATTTTAATCACTTACTTTTTCTAAAACTCAGTTTCCTTTTCTGTAAAACCTACTTCTAAATGTTTGTGGCAGACAATACTAGTTGTTAAGCAATAATGTCTATTCTCCCATGCTTCTTATTTATCCAACCCCAGTGTTATTTGGAGTGCTAAAAATATACCTTCTTAGTATCTCCTTCACCTATGGATCCCCAGGAGGCAAAATTTTCCCAGATGAGTCAAAGTTACTGGGTGAGGCTTCTAGGAAGGTGCTCTACACATGGGAATTTACCTTTCTGGGCTTCTCTTCTCCCCACCCAAATGGGCTAGGCTGGGAGATACCGTGTGCATGTCAGGTTAGAGCCACACTCTGGAGAGCTCAGGAATTGCCAGAAGGATCCTGGGTCTCATGTGAAGCCAACATATCAGTTCTGGAACATCCCTCCCCACATTTTTCATTGCGTGGAAAAAATAAAACTTTTAGGGTTTTTGTTTGTTTGTTTATTTGTTTGTTTGTTTGTTTGAATCAGAGTCTAACTCTGTTGCCTAGGCTGGAGTGCAGTGGCACAGTCATGGCTACCTCAGCTTCGACCTGCTGGGCTCTGGCAATCCTTCTGCCTCACACTTCCAAGTAGCTGGAACTAAAGGTGTGTGCTACCACGCCCGGCTGGCTAGTTTTGTTTTGTTTTTAATTTATTGTAGAGACAAAGTCTCATCCAGTTGCCCAGGCTGGTCTCGAACCCCTGGGCTCAGGCAATCCTCTTGCCTCAGTTTCCCAAAGTGCTGGGATTACAGGCTTGAGCCACCACACCTGGCAATACACAATTTTCTAATAACCAGGGTCTCCATCCACCATTAAGGTGCTTTACTAAAGCTCAGTGACAAAATGCTTCTCCTCGCCATCTGTATCATATAAAAGGTGAGAATCATAAGAGAACGTAAAATGTCTAGGAGCAGTTGGCTTAAAACTCAAGGGGCAATTAAAAAGTGGGCAAAAGACAAGAATAGACACTTCTCAAAAGAAGATATATGGGCAGCCAATAGACACATGAAAAAGTGCTCAGCCTCACTAATCATCAGAGAAATGCAAATCAAAACCACATTGAGATCCACCTAACCACAGTAAGAATGGCCATCATTAATTTAAAATGCAACAACAGATGCTGGTGAGGATGCGGAGAAAAAGGAACCCTTCTATACTGTTGGTAGGAATGTAAATTAGTGCAATCTCTTTGGAAAACAGTGAGGCAATTTCTGAAAGAATTAGAAATTGACCTTCCATATGACCCAGCAATTCCCCTAATGGGAGTATACCTGGAGGAACTTAAATCAGCCTACAAAAAAGATACCTGCACACGCACGTTTTCTGCAGCACTATTCACAATAACAAAAACATGGAACCAACCATGCTGCCCATTGAAACTGGACAGATTAAAAAAAAAGTGGTACATATACACAATAGAATATTATGCAGCCATAGAGAAAGAAAAACATATGGACTTCGCAGCAACTTGGATGGATTTAGAGTCTGTCATACTCAGCTCTGTCACAGAAACAAAGAACAGAGTATCATATATTCTCACTCATGAGTGGACCTTGAACAATTGTCATAATACTATAAGAAAGGGGTTGGCAGTAGTGGGAAATTTCCAGGGGAGGGGGCTGGGATTGAAAGTTGAGGGAAATTTCCAGGGCAGGGGGAGGGGGGAGGCACACCTCATCAACGAGGGTACCCGCATAATGAACATTTGCATACCTAAACCTGAATTGTACCCCACATCTTTAAAATAAAAAAATAATTAAAAAAAAAGAACTCATGGGGCAGAGAAAAATGGTCCTCTGCATAAGTCTAGCCATGTGTGTTTCTTCAACTTTCTTCAGCTTCCAAAGCTTAGGGAAGGAGACATTTCCTAGAAACCCATGGGGCCATATTCCTTATAATGAGTATTCTAGTTTTTATAAAATTTATTAAAGTGTTTGGCTCAGTAAACTGTATACAGCATGCAATTTGAATGTTAAAATACAAATTTATATTAATTGATCAGTTAAATGTCTTGATATCCTTCTCAGTTTCTAGGACAGAATGGTTATACCTGATACAAAAAGGACAGTGTGGTTTAGAGAGTTTGAAAGACTAGGATAATGAATATGAAACTGTTGAGACTATTTCTTCCCCTCCCAAGCTCAAAGTTGATAGACAGAAACCACCTGGATAAAATTATTTCTGGAAATAGTTCTCTATTTAAATATAAGGATGCCAACTAATTAAAGTTTTGATACTGTCTATGTATTATAAATGTGCATTTAATTTGCATTTATCTGCAAAAATATTATAAATAATATAAGCCTTAGATAATCACGTCAGGGAAAAGTATGACAATTAATATACACTGACACTGATATATTTTCAGGACCCCCAAATATTGTCACTCCCAACAGAGCATTTGAAAAGGTTTACTTTAATGTAGCTGTAACTTAGACACTTTCAAGATAATATATTGAGTTTTTTGAAAACTAGACTAATCATTATTTCACTAACATATTAAATTAGGTAGATAAGATGATACATACAGTTATTGATTTAGATCTTCTCCTTTGAATCAGACTACCAAAGTCGAGTTGTGTTATTAAAATGTAAAATGTCAGTAGTTCATATTTCAATGTAAATTCCTTTTCATGGATTTTGGTACATATTTTAAGAATGCAAAATAGGCTGTTTTTAAGTTACATTTTACCTACACACTTAGATGGTCATCCAATGGTACCAAATTAATACAAGAATAACTCCCTCTTAAAGCAATTGACTCATATGGAAGGGGATAGGGAACAGTAACTGACAAATTTAGCAGGATTTTTATAAAATACAATCATAGATTTGAATTAGAGGGAGAAACAGGTATTATGTGATTCAGGCTCTAGTTTTATAGATGAGGAATTTTAATACCTGTATATTTGACTAGATTTTCTGAGACCTCTCGATGGAACAGCAGAAACACAGGAACACATGTCTTTTGACTCTTAGTTTATAATTTGTCAAAAGTACAGTGTTTATTTTGGGGAAGAATGCCAGCTTCTAAGAGGAGTCTGTTAATCTATTCATATTAACAAACACACATTGGGAAATATTTTTGTTGATTTTTAAAAACCCACACAAAATTGAAATTAACTCTACAAGACATGCATCAACATATTTTCTTTCCTTTCCTTTTCTTTTTTTTTTTTTTTTTTTGAGTTGGAGTCTAACTCTATAGCCCAGAGTGGAGTGCAGTGGCCTCCCCTGGCCACCGCAGCCTCAACTTGCTGGGCTCCAGTGATCCTTCTGCCTCAGCCTTCCAAGTAGCTGGAACTACAGGTGCGCGCTATCACGCCTGGCTAATTTTTTGATTTATTGTAGAGATGAGGTCTCGCCAAGTTGTCCAGGCAGGTCTTAGACCCGCAGGCTCAGGCAATCCACTTACCTCAGCCTCCCAAAGCGCGGGATTACAGGCAGAGCCACCGAGCCCGACTTTCTTTCCTTTTCTAAACAATTCTCTCTTTGGAATTTTCAATCTCAATATTACATGAATGGACAGTAAATCAACTGTAGTAGGTGGGAAAATGGCAAATTCCTTGCAGAAAGCCAGTGACCCTCTAGTCACATAAATTATGTTTGTAAGCTTGTACATAATAAAGTACACACCTAATAATGATTTGCCCTACATCCTTTCTGTTTATCTGTGGCATCTTGATTTTATTGATAATATTAAGAATGGGCCATGATTATACATGTTGCATGTTCAGTTTATACAAATAGTTTTCATCATTAACCTCACCAAAAGTTTGTCAATTTTGTGGAACTTTTCAAAGAAATGACTCTTGGTTACATAGATTTCTTTGTTTTTTTCTATTCTCTGTTTATTTGTGCTCTACTTTTTACTAATTCCTTCCTTAGACAAGCTTTGGATTTAGTTTGCTCTTTTTTTCTAGTTCCTTGAAGTTTAAAGTTTAGTTGTTGACTTGAGATCTTCTTTTACAATGTAATTGTTTATAGCTATAAATGTGCCTCTTAGCACTGTTTTTGCTGCATCCCATACATTTTGTATGTTTTTATTTCATTTTCATTTTTCTCAAGGTATTTTCCAATTTGCTGTGTGTGTGTGTGTGTGTGTGTGTGTGTGTGTTTTATACAGTGATTGGTTAAAGTGTGTTATAGAATTTCCATGCATTTGTGAACTTCCCAGCTTCCCTTCTTTTATTTAACTAAAACAGGGAAGATTTGGTGGTGAATCTTGATTCTTTCCTATTACATGATGCTTTGTGTGGTTTTTTTTTTGTTTTTTTTGAGTTGGAGTCTCACTCTGTCACCCAGACTGGAGTGCAGTAGCTGCTCCCGGCCACTGCAGCCTCGACCTGCTGGGCTCCAGCGATCCTTCCACCTCAGCCTTCCAAGTAGCTGGAACTACAGGTGCGCGCTACCACGCCCAGCTAGTTTTTTGATTTTATTGTAGAGATGAGGTCTCGCCATGTTGCCCAGGTGGGTCTCAAACCCGCGGGCTCGGGCAATCCACTTACCTCAGCCTCCCAAAGCGCGGGATTACAGGCTGAGCCACTGAGCCCAGCTTGAGATCCTTTTAAAACTGATTTATAGGCCGGGCGTGGTGGCTGAAACATGTAATCCCAGCACTTTGGGAGGCCAAGACGAGCGGATTACCTGAACTCAGGGGTTTGAGACAAGCCTGGACAACTTGGTTTTTCATCTCTCAATAAATCAAAAAAATAAGCTGGGCGTGGTGACTTGCACTTATAGTTCCAGCTACTAGGAAGGCTAAGCCCAGCAGGTTGAGGCTATGGTGACTGTGAGCATGCCACTACACTGTAGTCTGGGCAGCAGAGTGAGACTCTTACTCCAAAAACCAAAACAAAACAAGTCCCTGGTCTCTTAAGAGGCTGTAATAGCTGCCACTGCCTGCAGAATGGAGTCCATCCTCTTGCCATTTTATTCATCCCTCCCCCATGAGGCATCACCTCTGCATCCCACTGGCTTAAGGTTTTAGAAGCAGGAGTGAGAAGCCAGTGGGATGCAGAGGTGATGCCTCATGGGGGAGGGATGCATAAAATGGCAAGAGGATGGACTCCATTAAAAAGTGAAATGTTTCAAGACTAAACCTTTTTCCCAACTCTTAGCTTGTTCTGTTTTTCTTTTTCTTAGTCCAGAATGTTCTTTGCTTGGTTGAAATTCCAATTGTCTTTCAAAGTTCAACTCAAACCTTACATTCTCCAATTACTCTGTCAAGTTGAAATACCTTTAGGTCCTATAATATGCTGTATATTGTAATTATGAATTTCTGTTTCCCTTCTGGACTATACGCTCCTTAAGACCAGAGAATTTTCTCATTTATCTAAGCAAAATGTTTCTCCTAGAAACCATTGAAAGGTGAAAGGTGAAACCATTGAAGTCAAATGCATGTTAGGTGAGGTGTAGCTTTTCCTGAAGGCAAGGAACTGTATCTGAGGTCCCTTTTATGGCTGTGGGGTGTTTAAAATTTTTTTTATTTTTTTTAAATACTAAGATACTTTTCTAAAAGTTTTAAAAGCACGAGGAATCAAACTCTGCTAGTTGCCTCCTCACCAGCTCTTGGCCCTTCCTGGGAAAATAATCACCTATTATAGAAATGAGGAACCTTGTTACTTGCTTTTCTAGCATTCCATGCAATGTGGGATGGACACAGGACTCAGTCCTGGTCAATGGGAGCTGAGGAAAATTTAGTGGGAAGAGGTCTTCTGGGAAGGTTTTTCCTTCATGTTGATAAACCCTCTTCTTCCTTCTTACCTTTGAATATGACCATGGAAAGATGTGATGCTTGGCGTTCTGGTGGCCATTTTGGAATTATGATGGCAAACCAAGACAGTAGCAGAAACACTGCCCCAGAATGATGTGCCACTGATTTAACCATTACTGAAGCTTCCTACTTCTAAACTTCTTGTTATGAAAGCAAAACCAAATGGAGAAAAGCCAAAACAAAAATAAGCCTCTGTTGTTGAAAACATCTTTATTTGGGTAGATAAAAAAAAAAATTTTTTTTAGTTGCAGCCAAATGCATCCTAACTGATGTACAGAATATATAATTTGAACTCATGAGCGAAAAGCACAGGATAATAATTGGATCTGGAGTTTGCTCTTCAGCCTCACCCAGACCTGTGATCCCTGCAGCCCTTTCTTATTGTGTCATCTTTTCAGTCCCACCTGGACTCACTTCCTTTTCTGCCTAAGCAGGACTATAACTTCTCATCAGTCTCTCAGTGAATTCATTCTCTTGTCTCTACCAAGTTTCTCCTTGTGATAGCCTTCATCCCTCCTATATGATGATGATCAGCAATACAACCAAGGACAACTACCTAACTGTACAACTGGAGTAATGACAATTTCAAGGTTCCCAAACTTACCTGGGCCCTTGACATCATTTGGCTTCCCTTTTCTTTGTTACCGGTTACCTCTCTTCTCCATTCTCCATAGTATCTATGCCAGATCTTAGTTTTTCTTCAGCCTATTTTCCAGCCTTATCTCCTTTCTTTTTTTTAACCCGAGCCTCACTCTGTCACCCAGGCTGGAGTGCAGTGGCACGCTCGTGGCCACTGCAACCTCGACCTGCTGGGCTTAGGCAATCCTTCTGCCTCAGCCTTCCAAGTAGCTGGAACTACAGGCATGCGCCACCATGTTCGACTAATTTTTTGATTTATTACAGAGATGAGGTCTTGCCAAGTTGACCAGGCTGGTCTCGAAGCCGTGGCCTCAGGCAATCCTTTCACCTTGGCCTGCTAAAGGGCTGGAATTATAGGCGGGAGCCACCATGCCCAGCCATCTCCTTTCTTTTATCAGATGATTTTGTCTCCTTCTTCCAGAGGGAATGGAGGCCAAGGGGTGTGACACCATTTAACTTTTCCCCCCACTACATTTACAATTTTGCTTCAATTTTCTTCCTTTTTGTTTTAGTGGGAAAAGGAATTCATTTGTGTTATCATGAACTCCTATTCCAACTTTTTTCCTGAACTCTTCTGTACCTTGTATCTGTATCTTGTTATATCTTCAATTGCTTTTTTCTGTGATAATAAATATGCTCAAATCTCCTATTCTGTTCCTACGCAAAACCATTTATATGAAAAATGGATATATCAAAATGGATCATAGACCTAAATGTAAAATCCAGACCTATAAACCTTTTAGAAAAAATTGTATCTTTTTTTTTTTTTTGAGTCAGAGTCTCACTCTGTCGCCCAGGCTGGAGTGCAGTGGCACGCTCACGGCCACCCCAGGGTTGACTCGCTGGGCTCAGGCGATCCTTCCTTCTCAGCCTGCCAAGTAGCCAGAACTACAGGTGTGCGCTACCACACCCGGCTAATTTTTTGATATATTGTAGAGACGAGGTCTTACCAAGTTGCCCAGGCTGGTCTCAAATCCCTGGGCTCAGGAAATCCTCACCTCGGCCTCCCAAATTGCTGGGATTATAGGCTTGAGTCACCGCGCCCAGTTGGAAAAAATTGGACCTTTAATTAGGCAAAGATAAGACACCAAAGTATGCACCATTAAAAAGCTGATTAAGTAGACTTCATTGAAATAATTTAAACTTCTGCTCTTCAACAGGCACTGTTA
Source organism: Tarsius wallacei (assembly GCA_963574415.1). Classification (NCBI taxonomy): domain Eukaryota; kingdom Metazoa; phylum Chordata; class Mammalia; order Primates; family Tarsiidae; genus Tarsius; species Tarsius wallacei. The sequence goes on along the minus strand of CAUYQG010171506.1, from coordinate 38,827 downwards.
AGAAAATGGAAAGACAAGCCACAGACTTGGAAAAAAAATGTTTGAAAAGCACATGTCTGATAGAGGATTTAAATCCAGAATATGTAAAGACTTTCTCAATTCAATAATAAAAACCAAACAACCCGATATTTAAAATGAGCAAATGATTTGAACAAACACTTCACCAAGGAAGAGGTATAAATGGCAAATAAACTCATGAAGAGACACCCAACATAATTAGCAGAATGAAAATGCAGTGGGAAATCGAAATTAAGACCACAATAAGATTTCACTATATACGAATTATAATAGCCAAACTTTAAAAAACTGACATCAAGTTCTGAGGAAGATGTAAAGCAACAGGAGCATGCAAAATGGTGTAACCACTTGGGGAAAGTGTGGCAGTTTTCTTATGAAGCTAAATTTATACCCAGCAATCCCTCTCCCAAGGACTTACCAAGAGAAATGAAGATGTATGCCCACACTAAGACCTGTACCAAGTGTTTATAACATTTTTATTTCTAATTGCCAAAAACTAGGAGCAACCCAAATATCTACCAACTGAGAAACAGACAAACAAATTGCAATATAGTCACAAAATGAAATACTACTCACCAATCGAAAGGAATGAACTACTACATGTAACAACACATGGATTACTTCCTCCTCCCACTCTCTATTTATTTGTTTATTTATTTATTATTTCAATACCTTTAGGGGGTACAAATAACTTTTGATTACATGGACGCACTGTACAGTGGCAAAGAAGTCTGGGCTTTAAGTGTACCTACTCCTCCCACCTGTACACAAAATAGTGATTTTTCATCCCTACAGTCCTTCACACCCTCCCTCTTCTGAGTCTCCAGTGTCCATTATACCATTCTCTATGGCTTTGCAGCTCCTTAGTTTAGCTCCCACTTTTTTTTTTAAAAGTTGGAGTCTCACTGCATAACCCAGGCAGGAGTGCAGTGGCACACTCCCGGCCACCCCAGCATCAACCTGCTAGGCTCCGGTGATCCTTCCACCTCAGTCTTCCAAGTAGCCAGAACAACAGGCACATGCTACCATGCCCCGTTAATTTTTGATTTATTGTAGAGATGAGGTCTCACCAAGTTGCCCAGGCTGGTCTCGAACCCGCAGGCTCAGGCAGTCCACTTGCCTTGGCCTCCCAAAGTGCTGGGATTACAGGTTGAGCCACCAAGCCCAGCCAGCTCCCACTTTTTTTTTTTTTTTAGTTGGAGTCTCACTCTGTCACCCAGACTGGAGTGCAGTGGCACACTCCCGGCCACCACAGCCTCGACCTGCTGGGCTCCGGCGATCCTTCCGCCTCAGCCTTCCAAGTAGCTGGAACTACAGGCGCGTGCTACCATGCCCGGCTAATTTTTTATTTACTATAGAGGTGAGGTCTCGCCAAGTTGCCCAGTCGGGTCTCGAACCTGCGGGCTCAGGCAATCCACTCACCTCAGCCTCCCAAAGCGCTGGGATTACAGGCTGAGCCACCGAGCCCGGCCAGCTCCCACTTTTAAGTGAGAACAGGTGGTGTTTGGTTTTCTACAATAAATGAGGGGATACCCAAAAAACCCCAGAATTTATTTAATTAATTAATTAGTTTATATTTATTTATTTATGAGTTGGAGTCTCACTACTGTCATCCAGGCTGGAGTTCAGCAGCACACACACAGCCACTGCAGCCTCGACCTGCTGGGCTTAGGCAATCCTTCCACCTCTGCTTTCTAAGTAAGCTGGAACTACAAACACATGTCACCACGCCCACCTAGTTTTGTGATTTTTTTTGTAGAGAAGAGGTCTCACTGAGTTTCCCAGGCTAGTCTCAATCCCCGCCCTCCCATCAGGTAATCCCTAACGTTGGCCTCCCAGAGTGCTGGGATTACAGGCTGAGTCACCACAACCGACCTTTATTTATTAAAAAATTGTGTTTATTCTTACAAGTTTAAATTTCAGTCACCTTCACAGTGCTCTTTGTCTGATGCAGTACACCTATTTATACACATTCAAAAACTGCTTTTGCCACTACTCAGAACAGTTTTTGAATGTGTCAATTTTGATGTCTTTTAGTGCTTCTGCCATTTTTTGTTTCACCTCTTTCACATTGACAAAACGTTTCCCTTTGAGGACTTTTTTTCATCTGGAGAAACAAAAAAAGTTGCTTGGGGTGAGATTGGGTGAATAGGGAGGGTGCGGCATGGGAGTCATGCTGGTTTTGATCAAAAACTGCTGAACACTCAGTGGGGTGTGGGCAGGTGCACTCGTAAATCACTCGTCATGAAATGGGCAAACACTATGAAAGAATCTCCAAAAAAATAAATAAATAAATGAAGGCAAACACAGCCTCTCACAGCAATGCTAGCTGGTATACTGATGCTGATTGGTTCCTAGAACACTTACCTAGTGGGGGAAGCCTAAACTACCAGGGGCCCAACCTTTACAAGATAATTCTGGTTATTTTGAGGTCTTCCCTCATAGATGGATCTTAAAAGCTTATACTAAATGAAATACACCAGACAGAAAAGGCCCTGGTTTGATGATCTAACAAACAAATACCCGTTTGAATGTAATTTACATGATATTCTGTTTTTTTGAGTTGAGGTCTCACTCTGTCATCCAGGCTGGTGTGCAGTGGCATGATCATGGCTCACCACAGCCTCGACCTCCTGGGCTCAGGTGATCCTCCTGTCTCAGCTCCTGTAGCTGGGCCACAGGCAGGCGCCACTATGCCTGGCAAATTTTTTGAGAGGTGAGGTCTCACAATATTACCCAGGCTGGTCTCGAACTCCTGGGCTCAAGCAATCCTTTCACTTTGGCCTCCCAAAGTGCTGGGATTACAGGTGCGAGCCACTACACCCGGCTCATACATGATATTTCTGAAACTGTCAAACCTATGGGGGCTTTGACATATGGGGACAGAAATCAGATCAATGGTTGCCAGGGACTGGGAGTGGGGGTGGGCATGAAGGAATTTTGGGGGGTGATGGAAATACTCTATAATTTGTTGTGTTTCCTATATGAAGGTATTTGCCAAAACTCATAGAACTGTAGTCCTAATATAAAAAAATTTGAAAACAGTATCTCTTATTCTAAAAAAATACCCTTCAACCATGTGTCTTACGTTATTCAGTTACTTACTTACTTGAGTGTGAGTAGTGTGTCTAGTTTGTATTCAACTAATATTTATTCATTGTTTACTATATGCCTAGTATATATTAATTACTGGAGAAGCAAGATGGAACAAGATAGCTTGTCTTTGCTCTCTCTATGTAGTCTGAGAGTTAGTTGTTGTCTGATCCAATTCTTTTTCTTTTGTAGCAAACTTTGTGGAAGAGTCGTCTAAACCTAATGCTTATATTTTATCTTTTGTCTGGTCCTTAATTTTCTGTAGTCCAGAATTCCCTTCTATTTTAATAAAATTCCTCTTGGTCGGCTACCAAAGACCTCCTAATGGCTAAATTCAGTGGAAGATTTTCAGTTTGTATTTAATTGGACATCACTATGATACTCAGACTGTTTATTCTATTCTCCTTAAACCTCATCCTTTCCTTGATTTTGGAGGCACCACTCAGTTCTAATGTTTGAGTTTTCACAGACTTCGATTCAGGTGACTCTTTTTTTTTTTTTGGTTATCCAGCAACTTTCACTGTCTCTAGGAGGAAGGGAGAGGAGCATCTGTTTCCCACCCCTGCTCACCCCTGCATTTGTAAGATTTCTTGGAAGTCCCACAGAACACTTGCATTCAAATTTAGTCACAAAACCACAATTAGACTGGAATATGTAGTCCCTTATTTCAGGCAGCAATGTGTCTAGTGAAAAATGGAAGTTTTGGTCAGGCTTGGTGCCTGTAATCCCAGCACTTTGAGAGGCCGAGGCAGGTAGATTGCCTGAGCCCACAAGTTCGAGACAAGTCCGGGCAACTTGGTGAGACCTCATCTCTACAATAAGTCAAAAAATCAGCTGGGCATGGTAGCGTGTGCCTATAGTTCCAGTTACTTGGAAAGCTGAGGTGGAAGGATCACTAGAACCCAGCAGGTCGATGCTGGGGTGTCCGTGAGCATGCCACTGCATTGTAGCCTGGGCGATGGAGTGAGACTCCAACTCAAAAAAAATTAAAAAATACAAAAAAATTGAAGTTTTGGTGGATGGTATGGCAGATTTTTAGAACTGCAATTTGCAACCATCATGGTAAAGATTGATCTGGACAAGAATAATTAGAGAATGCTAAATCTAGGGAGCAAATGTGTTGAAGAGCAGAACATTTATATGGACTAAAAGTATTTCCCCACAGATGGTTTGTTGGTAACGGGGAAAATGATAACTCTTCAGTGGAGAAATCAGACAACATCCTGACCAGATAATCAATATTAACATAACCAGTGAGGAGAAGGCAGATATCATGTGGCCTTTAGCTGTGACCCTCAGAAGGACACAACATTGTATGGTATTCCTGCTGGAAATGCATAACCTGAATTGAATCACGAGAAAACATCAGACAAACCAAAATTAAGAAGCAGTTATGAAAGAACTGACCTGTGTTTTTCAAATATGTCAGCATCATGAACAATAACAAAAAGCTGATGAACTGTGCACTAAAGGAGACTAAAGAGACGTAACAATCAAATGCAATGTGTGATCTTGGGCTGGATTCTGGGCTGAAGGGAAATGCAATGCCATAAAAGACATTATTGAGACATTTGACTAAATTGGTCAAGAAATTTCTGAGAGAGAATGAGCAGGACCTGGTGACTAAGTGTTGGATCTGTTTTCTTCTCTCTGTCCTCAGAGCTATTGCCTCAGTTTAGGCTCTCAGCAGTTCTCTTTTCAGCATATTTCTAGAATCTTCCAAGTGATGATGCAAAGTCCATTGTCTTTTCCTTCCTATGTCTGTCCTACATATTGGCACCAGAGTGACTTTTTGATCTGATCATGCCCTACTCCTAATTAGAAAACATCTGTGGTTTGCTTTTGCCCATTACTCGTCGAGCAAACCAGACCCTTCTTCATGCGGATCCAGAGTTTCTTGTTGGTCATTTTCCTCCTGCACTCACATCCCCCTCACATCCCACAGGGCTCTCGTTATTGATTGGTCCCTCTACCCTCAGTCGTTGTGACATAACAAGGACAAGGATGGAATGGAATAAGCCAGCAAGACAGGTAGATTTTGAAGCTTTGTACTTTTGAAATATAGGCTGGACTACCGAGTGATATGACCCCATTCCTTTTTTTTTTTTTGAGTTAGAGTCTCACTCTGTCACCCAGGCAGGAGTGTAGTGGCTTGCTCATGCCCACCGCAATCCCGACCTGCTGGGTTCAGGTGATCCTTCCACCTTAGCCTTCCAAGGAGCTGGAACTACAGGCATGCACCACCACGCCCAGCTAAATTTTTGATTTACTGTAGAGACGAGGTCTCGCCAAGGTGCCCAGACTCATCTCAAACCCCTGAGCTCAGACAATCCTCTCGCCTCAGTCTCCCAAAGTGCTGGGATTACAGGCATGAGTCACTGCGCCCGGCCCCATTAAATTTTTAAAAAACAATTTATTTTTTAGAGGAATAAATGTCTACTGTTTGTGCCAGCATAAAGGAAAGAGCAAATGAAGATGGGTTTGTTGGCTGACTTCCATCCTAAAATGTCCTGTGAAGCTATTAGAAGCAGCCAGTGGAGGATCTCATTATTGGAGTCAGGATTATTCTATCAACTGCTCTTTTTCTCTGTCACAGCTGGTGCTGAGAGCCATATGTCATAAGACTCCCTCTACCCCCAAAGTTTAGAACTCTTGCTGAATGGAAAATAAATCTCTGTTGTTGAATCAAGTGACCCATGGGGTTCCCAGGAGAATTTTCCTTTATATTTTAGTTACATGGTGAAAACTCATGATTTTTCTTACCAGCGTGGCTTTTCTCCCATTTCCCATCTGCTTACTCCCCATAATTTTGCCAAAATGTGATTCCATCATGCTCGTCAATAAACAAAGAGTGTTTTTTATTTTCTCTCAGGAATAAGAAAGCTTCGTATGAATTGCATTTCTTTTCTTTTTTTTTTTTTGAGTTGGAGTCTCACTCAGTTGCCCAAGCTGGAGTGCAGTGGCATGCTCATGGCCAACCCAGCATCGATCTGCTGGGCTCAGGTGATCCTTCTGCCTCAGCCTTCCAAGTAGTGGAGCTACAGACATGTGCTACCATGCCTGGCTAATTTTCTGATTTTTTTTTTTTGAGTTGTAATCTCACTCTGTCGCCCAGACTAGAATGCAGTAGCTGCTCCCGGCCACTGCAGCCTCGACCCACTGGGCTCCGGTGATCCTTCCGCCTCAGCCTTTTGAGTAACCGGAATTACAGGCATGCGCTACCATGCCTGGCTGATTTTTTGATTTATTGTAGAGATGAGGTCTCACCAAGTTGCCCAGGCGGGTCTCGAACCCACGGGCTCAGGCAATCCACTCACCTCAGCTTCCCAAAGCGTGGGATTACAGGCTGAGCCACCGAGCCTGGCTTATGATTTGTTTTGTTGTAGAGATGAGGTCTCGCCAAGTTGCCCAGGCTGTTCTTGAACCCGTGGGCTCAGGTAATCCCCTCACCTTGGCCTCCCAAAGTGCTGGGATTATAGGCTTGAGCCACCGTGCCTGGCCAAGAATTGCATTTCATGATGAATTAATACAATTCATTTACTCTGGACATATCAATAAGATGACCAGCAAACAAATACTAAGTCTAGAATTCAAGATAGAAGATCCATCTATTATATATTAACATATATTCCATAAATCCATATCTATACCATACTCACATTTTAATACATCAACTTTATTGTCAAGCATTCCTTAAAAGTCAAGGCTATATTAATACAATGAACAGTTGGAAGAAGATTGTGAGCATAATTTGGGAGTATAAGTGTGAATTGCTGGAATAAAGATTGTTCCACAGCATGTATTCTGTAAAGTCAAGTGGAATTCTAATTTGTGACCAAATAATCATACTTGTTTCTGTACAGGAGAGATCTATGTGGCTCCTTATAGCTTTGTGTTTCAGAGGCATGCTGCTATGCAACTTTATACCTAATCCATGTATTTGGTATGTCTCTATTTCTACCTTGCTCTGTGAATTACAAATGCCATTTACCTTACATTCTTGGAATAAGTGAAGTAATATGTTATTTGTGACAGCAGCAATTTCTAAGCCACAGATCCATTTAAGTTATCATACTTAGACTCTAAAATCATCTAATCTAAGATTTATAATTAGATTTCAGGAAATTGATGAATAAAATCTGAGTTATCTTCTTACCTTCCCAGAGAATGCTACTGGCTCGTCAATGACTATGTAAGTTTCCAGAGAACTGTCAAAATTCTTGTGTGTTAGACACTCCCAATTACAACAAATTAGTGAGTGCTCTTTTAATAGGGCAGATAATATCTGCTCCACCCACCTCACAGGCTTGTAAGACTCTTCTGAAACATTTACAGGAAAATGTATAAAAGGTTATTCTAATATTAGGTACTATTATTACAATAGCATATTAATAACAGATATAATCAGATAAATGTGAATCTTGGGAAACCATCTAATACCTGATAACAAGGAGACATTGTTCTGTTCACAAACTAGGAAGAGTTAAATTCCAAAGTCCTGATCTCATTATTCATTGCCAAAGTGAAATTAACCAAGCTCAGACATCTGCTTTGAGGTGAACTTTCTAGGACCTGGACTTTACTACCTGAAGTGTTCCACTCACTCTGCCTCACTTGAAACATCTAGAGGGGTATTGTGCATTTTATTACCTGAAAGTCCTTATATTACCCGTTCTCAAAAATGGGAGTCAACAACCACACTGGAGGTAGGAGGGAGGAGGAGTCCTATGTCCAGTTCAGCCTGCTTAAAGCTGACATCCATGCTTTTTGATCAAAGCCTATGTTATATAGCCCTATGAAGTGGGTGTTATTACTATTATTATCATTCCTATTTTAAAATTGGGAAATTGAGAGGCTAAATAACATACCCAAGGTCACATAGCTAATACGTGCTTGAGCCAGTATTTGAATCCAGACAGCTTGTCTCCAGGCTCTAGCCTCTTAACCTTGACGCTGTTGACAAGGGTCTTTGGACAACAGTCATCTCCAGAATATGCAGGGGAATCAGATAGGGTACAAAGGGGAAATGGCTGAACTCCAAAGGCAACTCTATCTGCTCTACTCCTGGAGAAAGGCTAGATGGAATATCTGTAACTGGATATTACGCATTCAAGGAGCATTTGAGTTGGTTAGGACCTTGAAAAAATAGACTGTTGATGTTGTGGTTAATTTTATGTGTCAACTTTACTGGGTAAAGGAATGCCTAGATAGCTGGTAACAATGTTATTTCTGGGTATGTTTTTGAGGGTGTTTCTGGAAGAGATTAGCACTTGAATGAATAGACCACAAGAAGAAGATCTGCCCTCACCCATGTGAGTGTACATCATCCAATCCATTGACAGCCTAAATAGAACAAAAAGCAGAGGAAGGGTAAATGGCCTCTTTCTTCTTGAGCTGGGAGATCCTCTTCTCCTGCCCTCAGACATTGAGCTGCTGGTTCTTGGAATTTACACTAGCAGAACCCCACACACGCAACCCTGGTTCTTGGGTCCTCAGATTAGGAATGAATTACAACACTGGCTTTCCTGGTTCTCCACCTTGCATATGGCAGTAATGAGATGTCTCAGCCTCCATAATCATGTGAGACAATTCCCTTAATAAATCAGTCTCTCTCTCTCTCTCTCTCTCTCTCACTCTCTCTGTCCCCATACCTGACTCTCTCTCTTAGTCTTATTTCTTTGAAAAACCCTGACTGATACAGATTCATTTTCCAGATTTAAAAAAGTGCAATACCAGAGAGGTCGTGAATTGACTAGGTTATTATGACTCATTCATTTATTTAACCATTCATTAAGTCAACAACTGTACTAGGCACCAGAGAAATAAACATAACAAAGTCACATTGCTTGCATTCAAGAAAGTATAGAGATATCTTTTTAAAAATTCATCAGTAATCTTATTTATTTATTTTTAAGTCAGAGATCTCACTGTGTTGCCCAGACAGCTGTTTTCCTGCCTCAGTCTTCTGAGTAGCTGGGAATATAGGCATGAGCCACCAGCCCAGCTAGTTCCTAAATTTTGTATAGAGATGGGGACTCATTATGTTGCCCAAGCTTGTCTTGAACTCTTGGCTTCAAGTGATCCTCTCTCCTTGACCTCCCAAAGTGCTGGAACTATAGATGTGAGCCCACACACCCAGTCAAGAATGTTATATTTTAGTTAGAAAAAATATTTAGAAAGACTAAATTATGAAACGGCAAAAATATTATAAAAGAGATATGAGCAAAATCTTTGAGAACCCAGAGACTTTTCCTGGGGGAGTCCTTGACGGCTTCTCAGAGGATGGTGGCATTTGAGCTGAGTCTTAAAAGACGAGTAGGAGTTTGCCAGGAGGAGAATGGGTGGGGTACTCCAGAAAGTACCGTTGATTGGTGGCTGAGTTCAGACTAAAACCCCTGTGACCTGCCTCAGTTCAGCACTTACTGCTCTATAACTGCCAAGGAAATAGAAGGAAGGAAGTCCTGTGTCTTTGGCAAGCATTCTTGACAGGAACATTCCAGATCACTGGAGAACACATGTCAGGAAAATATACACAATTAACAGTAACTAAAAATTTTAAATAATTTTTATTCTTCTAGTGCAAGTCTTTGCATCTTTTAATTGAAACTTGCAACATTATTGAAACTTCCTGTAGGAGATATTTTAATCTATTTTTCTTGTTGTAAAACCACAGAGATAATTTATTGCTTAACTGTCTCAAATTACTCTTATGACCTTTTGCTTAAAGAATTCATGGGAAAAATGGTTTTATTACTATTCTTTTAAGCTTCATATATGACTGGTGGTGAGAGTAACTACTATTTTTCAATTACAGTCTCTGCTTGGGTAAAGTATTTAACACTTTCTTCTAGGACCCAAAATCTATTTTGTTCTTTACTAGGATTCTAATTCTCTTAGGAGAATAAAACCGGCTAGAGCCTCTAGGATTAAGCCTTCCTGGTCTTGAATAGTTGCAAAAATATATGTAAAATTCATAGTCTTTATAATTTTTAAATTAAATGACATTTTTCTTCTAAGTTTTTTTCTAGACTAAAATATTAGGTTGATGCATAAGTTTGTATTGTTTGTTTTTGGCATGGCAACACTCGATGTTGGGAGTTTATCATTTGTTATTTGGAGTGACAATGTTGTGCATGTGAATATGCCTTGCATTTTGCAGATGTGAAGAAAGTTAGTGCTATTTGTGGGATGAAGAAAATGGAGTGTCAAGTGGAAAATTATGAATATTTTTGACATATTTTTCTGTTTAACAGAGGAGTAAAGGCAGTGGAGGTGGCTTGGAATATTTGTACCATGGATGGGGAGAATGCCATTGGGGAAAGCAAGGCAAGAAAATGGTTATGTTGTATCAAAGAGGTTATGTTGAGTGATTCTTCATGTTCAGGAGGACCATAAAGTTTTGATGAAGATTGTTTAAATGCTTTAATCCACAATGATCCATGTCAGTCACCCCGATATTTGGCAAACGTGATGAACTGTAACCAGTGAACCATTGTGGGACATTTACATTCCACGGGCAAGCGAAAACTCTACAAACTTATGCATCAGCCCAATAGTAATCATGTTGGTTTACGCTCTGAGTATATATGTTAAGGTTATACAAGGGCCCTTGGGCAAGGGGTAAATTGAGAGTACAGTCTATCCTGAGTTTTATTAGTCTTAGAAAAAGAAACTTTTTCCTAGTGACACTTAGGTGCCAACTGAGCTAGCTCTGCTGTCCTTTTGGTTACTCAAACATGGACTTGATCTTCTGTGGGAACTTAGAGAAACATAGAAAACCTATTTCAATTCAACTTCGGGCATTTAGAGAAGGATTATTACTCGGGGCTGGGTTCTAGCCAGCTACACCACTAGATTGGCTTTGGCCCATGGTAGAAGCAGGGTTTGAACTCAGAAAGTCTGAAACTAAAGCCATCAAGTTGTGTTGATTCCCACTGTGCCACTCTGCCTCTCTCATCTATGTAGACAAGTTCCATAATAGCATTGGTGCCTGGAAGTTCCTGTGCTTGCAGTTCTGCATTATCCTGCCTCCCACAGAGTAAAGAACACTTCTTCCTGGCTATTTCTGGGAATTTGCTAAAAGAGGGGATGAGGGGATAAAAGAGCTCACACACCTGCCTGTTGGTAGCATCCAGCCCGCCCTTCTTGTCTCTTCTTGTTTCCTTCATCAATATCCACTGTTGGGGAACCTGCTTCAAGGGGTCTCACGATTGTCATGAACAATGGTGTCCTTCCAAAATACTTGGGTACTGCAACACTGTTCTATAGGCTTTATACATGGAACTCATGTAAATAGCCCTATGGGGTAGACACTGTATTATCCTTCCACTTTATAGACAAGGACACCAAGGCACAGGAAGGTTAAGTAACTTGCCCAAGGCCAAGTAGCAGGTAATAAGAAGCCAGCCCCCACTGGAGTTGATGGTCTTCAGCATGCTGCTGGACTGCTAATGTTCCAAGACGTGTTCCCGATGCATCTAATAGAGGAGGTGGAAGAATGGTGTTAGGTTCCTTTCCTGAGTGGTAAGAAAGACCTGCTCCCATCTTGGGGCTGTGCTTGGTTCTCTCGACTCCAGGGCACCTTCTGTGCTCAGATTCTTTCAAAACCTTTAAAACAACTCCTTGGCTTTCTTAAATAAATGCTTTCTAAAGAGCATTCGTGTCTCCAGAATCTGCATTTATTTACAGGTCAGTTTCCTATGTAAAAAAATTGAAAGTGAACATAAGTAAAATCTGAAATGATGCAGTTGCCAACTGCATACAAATTATTTTATGGGGCCGGGTACGGTGGCTCAAGCCTGTAATCCCAGCACTTTGGGAGGCCGAGGTGAGAGGATTGCCTGAACTCAGGGATTCGAGACCAGCCTGGGCAACTTAGTGAGACCCCGTCTCTACAATAAATAAAAAAATAAGCCGGGCATGGTAGTGCGCGCCTGTAGTTCCAGCTACTTGGAAGGCTGAGGCGGAAGGATCACCAGAGCCCAGCAGGTTGATGCTGGGGTGGCCATGAGCGTGCCACTGCAATCCAGCCTGGGTGAAAGAGTGAGACTCCAACTCAAAAAGAGCAACAACAACAACAACAACAACAACAAATTGTTTTATGCATGTTTGTTCATTTTTTTTTTTCAATAGATATATATCGAGAACCTACTCTGGGCCCTGGTGATTCGGTGGTAAGTCAAACAGTGCAAATTCCTGTTCTAATGAACGTCAACTTTTTTTTTTTTTAATTTGAGTCAGAGTCTCACTCTGTCACCCAGGCTGCAGTGCAGGAGCACAATCACAGCTCATGGCTGCCTCGATCTCCTGGGCTCAGGTAACCTTCTACCTCAGCCTCTTGAGTGGCCGGGACTGCAGGTGTATGCCACCACGCCTAGCTAATCTTTTTGAATTTTTGTAGAGACAAAGTCTTGCTATGTTGCCCAAGCTGGTCTCAAACTCCTGGCCTCAAGCATTCTGCTTCAGTCTCCCAAAGTGCTGTGATTGTAGGCATGAACCACCATGCCTGGCCCCAAACGTCAAATTCTTAAACAGAGCAGTTGAGATTCTTGGAGTCAAGCCTTCAACTTCTCCATGTTAGAAGTGGGTCTATGCTCCCTATTTGAATAATTAAACTGTCCCAAGGCTGGCTTCATGGGCTTATAGCCCATGGCATTCCACAGAGCCCCATGCTTAGAAGGAGTGCCTGTTTTTATCATGTGCTGCCATTATTTTGGAATTCTTTTAAATTTATGAACAACGGCCCTGAATTTTCATTTTGTACAGAGTCCTGCAAATTATGTAATTGGTCCTGACTGGCCTTTTAGATCTTCTTGCTTGTTTCCATACTGAAACTGCTTGCAATCTTAAAATGGCTATTTTTCTATCCTCATTTCAGAGAACCAGAACAAGACAAGACTGCTCACTCTCATCCCTCCTGTTCAACGTTGTGTTGGAAGTCCTACCTAGAGCAATTAGATAAGAGAAGAAATCAGGAAAATAAGCCGGGCTCGGTGGCTCAGCCTGTAATCCCTCGCCTGGGGAGGCTGAGGTGAGTGGATTGCCTGAGCCCGCAGGTTCGTGACCCGCCTGGGCAACTTGGCGAGACCTCATCTCTACAATAAATCAAAAATTAGCCGGGCGTGGTAGCGCGTGCCTGTAGTTCCAGCTACTTGGAAGGCTGAGGCGGAAGGATCGCCGGAACCCAGTAGGTCGAGGCTGCGGTGGCCGGGAGCAGCCACTGCACTCCAGTCTGGGCGACAGAGTGAGATTCCAACTCAAAAAAATAAAAAAGAGACTGCCTGAGTTCAAATCCTGACCCTCTTACTAGCTGTGTGACTTTGAACAGGTTGCTTAACCTCTATGTGCCTCGGTTTACTCAAACGGGAAGGAGATCTGGCAACATCCTCATAAGAGCGGTTGTGAGAACTAAATGAATTAACAGGCATAAGGTGTTCAAAACAATGCCTGGTATATGATAAGCACTCAGTAAATGTTTGCTATGATGTGATGACGATGATGATGATGATGATGATGATGTTTGTTTTGAGTTGAGGTCTCATTGGATTACCCAGGCCAGAGTGCAGTGGCAGGATCTCAGCTCACCGCTGCCTCAGTCTCCTGGGTTCAGGCCATTTTTCCACCTCAGTCTCCCAAATAGTTGAGACTACAGGCATGTGTCACCACACCCAGCTTATTTTTTTTTATTTTGTGTGGAGATAGGATCTCACTGTGCTGCCTAGGCTGACTGCGAACCCCTGGGCTCAAGTAATCCTCCCACCTCAGCTTCCCAAAGTACTGGGATTACAGGCATGAGCCACTGCACCCAGCCATATTATTAATATTATTTTAATGTTAGTATTGATGCTGTCTCCCCAGCTAAACTAGAAGTTTGTGAAGTGCAGGACCCAAATCTGATACTTCTTGTACTTCCCTTGTTAGGCAGAATCGCAACAAGTCAGAACTGAATAATTGTTTCCCAGGGATTGACCTTGATAGCAGACGGCAGCCCATTCATTATACTGCCTGGGAAGAGAGGTATGTCTGCCTGTCAGTTGCCAACCGCCTCCTTTACCAACATCCCCCAAGATGGCCCCAATATGTCTCACAGATGAGGTGAACAGCACCACCAGAGATCTTGAAATAAAGTTACAGCCCCTCAGGCCATGTGGCTCCTGGAGTAGAATTCAAGGACTCCAGAGTCTACGGAGCAAACCCCCTTTCTCCTAGCTGTGTCATGCAGAAAAGCCAAAGCTTCGTGGAAAGAGTCCTGGAGTAATCCCAGAGGCTTTGATTCTCATTCTGGCTCTGAATTACAGGACCTTTCATGAGCCCCTTTACCTCCCTGGGCCTTTGTTTACTCAGTTGTTAAATGAGACGGTGGCTCAAAGACCAGTGACTTAGCTCCTTCCAATTCTGACATTCCATGAGTCAATTTCAGAGTAAGGGAAAAAGCATCTTTGAATGAACCTGACACACTGCATGAACAAACAGCTCTCCTCATTCATTCACTCATTCATTCATTCCACAAACATTATTGCTTGGGCTTTACCATAGCAAAGTACTATTCTAGGATATAGCAGAGGAAAAAAAAAAGAGAGACAAAATTGGATACTTATTCTGAAGAAAAATAAAGATGGGTAGGGAGAGCCAGGGGTGGAAGAAAAGGAACTTCATTAGATAGAGTCTTTAAGGAAGGCCTCATTGAGAGAATGACATTTGAGTGGAAACTTGGAAAATCATGCAAGCAAACCAGGCAGATATCTGGGGAAAGAGTGCTCCAGGCAGAAGGAACAATACGTGCAAAGGCCCTGTGGAAGAAGCATGCATAACTATTTCCGTTACAAGAGGGGGGTCTACAAGGTCAGAGCAGACTGAGTAAATAGGACAGTAATAGGAGGTGAATTGGGGAGGTGGAGATTCAGCCATGGTAAGGACTTTGGCTTGTATTCAATTCTAAATCCAAACCATCTAAACTTGAATGTACATAAATTTGACTCTGTTCACATATATCATCAGAAGGGCAAAATACCTTATCCATTCATTCACTTTTACCTCTCTCCCCTCCATCATGGACCCACAATCCATTTATGATTGTTACTGTTATTATGTTCATTTTGGGGCAAACTGTTTGGAAACATCTGTTTCCCTTTCCAGATCTATAACCAAACATTAGCTTGGTCTCTATTTCAGAATCTCAGAGTGGGTTCTTCCGCATCCCCCTGCAGATGCAGCCTAGTTCAGAGTCAGACACCTTGGGTTTTCTCACAAGCTCTACCGACAACACACAGTTCTATGATTCCCACCTGACAGATGCTCTGCCCCAGTCCTCTAGCTGTCCGTCAGCCTTTACAGATGCTGCCCTTCCACCCTGCCCGGGGCCTTCAGACCTACTGTTCTCCCTGCCTGGGACACACTTCCCTTCTGTCTCCTTACTCAGTTATATCCTATCTCCCTTCAGGTCTCAGTTCAAACATCATTCTCTGCTCTCTCCAAATAAAGTCTTCCTGTTAACGGCTGTCACCGTTTCAGGTTCTTCTCCTCAAAGTTCTTATTATACTCATATTCTTATATTCATTTGTGTAATTTTTTAAGGAAATAAATGTCTCTGTAATCTATCTGACTGTAAACCTTTCCAGGATAGCGGCTACCGGATTTTGCTCACCTTCCTATTCACAGCACCAAGTTAAAGCACCCAACACATACTTGAAGAACAATTAAATGAAAGAATGAATGAGACCCCAGGCATCTTGTTTACTGAGCACATGGGGGCACAAGGTAGGACAACCTCAGGGTTCTTGGGTGGGAGGGGAAGGGACCTGAGCCACCTGAGCTCCACCACGCAGGCTACTTTACATGGGTTATCTTATTTCGTTGTCATGACTGCCATTTGAGTTGAGAATTCCTATTCCATCTTACAGATGAGAGAACTGAGGCTCTGGAGGTATGTACGTTTTCCTAGGTCATACTGCAAATGTGTACGTGTAGTCAAACATAGTCTTTCTGATTCCAAGAGCTATGCTCTTTCTGCTCCGCCCCAACTGTCCTGGTCTGGGCAGTTTCTTTTTGTTTTTGTTTTTTTTTTGAGTTGGAGTCTCACTCTGTCGCCCAGACTGGAGTGCAGTGGCACACTCCCGGCCACCGCAGCCTTGACCTGCTGAGCTCCGGCCATCCTTCCACCTCAGCCTTCCAAGTAGTGGGAACTACAGGCACGCGCTACCATGCCCAGCTAATTTTTTATTTATTGTAGAGATGAGGTCTTGCCAAGTTGCCTGGGCAGGTCTCGAACCCGTCGCCTCAGGCAATCCACTCACCTCAGCCTCCCAAAGCACAGGATTACAGGCTGAGCCACCGAGCCCGGCTGGTCTGGGCAGCTTCTAACCCTCTGCCATTGATTTTCTGTGTGACCTTATGCAAGTTACTGTTCCTCTCTGAATTTCAGTTTCCCCATATATAAAATACAGGGGTTAGGATGGATGGATGGTTTCTCATGTCCTGTTCCATTCTGATATTTCCTGACTTTAAGATTCTATGCTTCTAAAATTATAAAATCAAAAAATGAGTGCTAAAGTACCTAGCTCAATGTCAAATACATAGTAGACACCTACTAAATGTTCATTTCCTCCCTCGCTTCCTTCCTTCCTTCCCATTCCCAGTTACAAAGATTCTCTGTTTTACAGCCCTCCTTGAGATCACCTATGCTGTCTGGTTCTTCAAGATACCTGGAGCTCTGCCTCCCCCACTTCCAGGAAGCCTTGACATTGATGCCCCAGCCTGCTCAGGGTCCTCACTCGGCCATTCTAACTATACTCTCTGGAGAGGCCCACAGCCCACGGCCTTCCTGACCCCTCTCCCTCCTGCCTCCTGCCTCCTACCTCTGAAGTGGCACTGAGTCCACGTCCAGCACTGTGGGAGAAAGAAGGAAGTGACATACATGAGCATCTTCCTGAGGCCAGGATTGGACCAGACTCTCTGCTGTGTTATCCCCTACAAAAAGACAGTTTATTTCCATTTCACAAAAAGGAAGAAATTAAAACTCAAAGAGGTTAAAAATTGTCCAAGAACAGGCTTAAACCTCTACCTGTCTGACCCCGAAGGAAGGATGCCTAGACCTTGGGCAAGGGACCATCAGCTTTCCTTTCCATAATCATGCACCTCTGGGTTTACAACACATAGTAGACACCTTAGTGACTTAAGCCCATCTGTCTCTCTTGCTTCCTCCTGATATCTCTCCTCACTGCCTTCTCCAAATGACCAGACTGTAAAATATTCACAAATTGTCTTCAGTGTTTCTGAAAGGAAGTAGCAGCTTTGGTCACTGTACCAAATCCTCAAAAGACAACGTCAGGTTGACTCCTTCCCATGTAGAGGAAGGGGCCAGATCTACCAAAGACTTCTTTTTCTAATAAATACAGTCCTCTTGAGGCTGGTACTGAGAAAGAAGGGCTGAGTCATTTCTCCCCACCTCACAGCTGCTGTGCATATAAGGCCCTTCCAGAAATTAGACTCAGGTAAGACATGAATGTGAACATCACCAGAAACCCCCAGGGTATCACTGGAGCCCTCACTGGGGCTGCAAGAAGAACGAGGAAGGGTTGCCTGCATTTTCTAAAGGCTCCTCCTGGAAGCTGTGCCCTCAAGGAACATGGAATGGTGGACAAGGGAGAAAGAGGGTGTGGGAATAGCATCCACTGTGCTCTGTGAAGCAGCCTGAACAGGACAGCTCAGGTGACAGCAAAATCCCTGGCAGCATTCTCCTGGTGCGCAGCTGTCTTCCTCTCTCTTTCTTCTACTCTTGCCTGGGATGGAAAAGGAATCCCCAGGGATGGAGGGGTTGGCCAACTCTATCTTCAGGAAGGGCCTCATCAAAACTCAACATGAGGCCAGCCCAGGACGGCCCAGGGTGACTACAGTTCTTGCTCCTAGTCTTACCTAGATCACTTCAATTCTTCTTTCACACCTTAGCTTAAATTAAACCTCATATCCTCCAGGACATCCTCCAAGACCCTCCCAGAGTAGGTCACACACCCTTTCGTAATTCTTGTGGCTCCCTGGTCTTCTCCTCCATGGCTCTTATCATAGTTTAATTAACCAATTACTTACAGAACTTGAATATCTTCTTTCCCCATGGTTTGTGAGCCCCACTGGCAGGGAACTCATCTGTCTCATTCATGATCTCATATCCTCAGTACCTCCACAGGGTCTAACACGTAGAAAGCACTCAATAAAAATCTAACGTGTGAATGTGACCAGCAGGGAAGAAGCTAAAACCTGGTTCAAGCCAACCCACCCCACTCCAGGCCCCTGACAGCCCCCTGCACTGGATTCAATGGGAAGACATAAGTGAGAACAACCACCAGCCATAGTAGGCCCCAATGCAGGTTGGCTGACTGAGCTGGAATCTGAAAAACCACTGGGTACTCAAGGAGTCCAGAGGGAACCATGCATGCCCCACTATGGGGCAGTCGTGAAAAGTCATCCTGCCAGCTTTTTTTTTTTTTTGAGTTGGAGTCTTACTCCGTCACCCAGGCTGAAGTGCAGTAACATGCTCAGGGCCACTCCAGCGTCAACCTGCTGGGCTCAGGCAATCCTTCTGCTTGTCTTCCAAGTAGCCAGAACTACAGACATGCACTACCATGCCTGGCCGATTTTTTGATTTATTGTAGAGATGAGGTCTCACCAAGTTGCCCAGGCTGTTCTCGAACCCGTGGACACAGGCAATCCCCTCACCTTGGCTCCCCAAAGTGCTGGGATTACAGGCTTGAGCCACCAAGCCCAGCCCCTGCCAGCTTTTAATCACTTAAACACGGTTGTCATCACGCTGTGAGTGAGCACGAGAGGGAGTGTGAATGTGTGTGTATGCTCCGTTTTAAACTAATAAGAAACATATAGTCTGTGCCAACCAATTTTCTCCCCCACATATTACATGAGAGGCACTGTGTAGGCGCCTTCATTTATGTTTATACAATGTGTACAGCACAGACACATACATTAACTCATTTGATCTTTTCCACAGCCCTGACAGTAAGTGTTACTGCCACCAGTTGACTAATGAGGAAACTGAGGCCAGCTTTTAAGGTCCCACAGTAAACAGATGGCTGAGTCAAGCCCCAAATCCAAGCCTACAGCTTGTTCTCCGCTGGTCTGCCTCAGTCATCCTTCTTGTCACCCCACAATCTCTTCCCCCACGACCTACCTGAGCCATAGCCCTGTATCTTACACTGAGCTTCATATGAGGCACTAAAGCCTGTGGTCTTGGGTGGGAAAGAAGGCAGTCCAGCAACTTTCCCATAAACCTACAACTCTCTAGAGTAGGCAGCTGGAAAGATCACTGGACCCAGAATCACATACAACCAGCTGTATGACCTTGGGCAAAATCTCTTACCTTTTCTGAGCCTCACTTTCCTTCTGATGTCTGTAGCAATGACTCAATAAAATAGTGGTGAGAGCTCCCAGCACAGAGCTGGCACACAGTGAAGGAGCTTCCACTCATCTGTGGCCTTCACGCTGGAGGTCTTCCACAGCTACCCAGAAATCACAGAGCTCAGGAAAATCTTCTACCTGCCTTTATCTGCGAGCTATCTGTGGCAGCCCATCTCCTCCCTCCACACAGTCCAGTTCCACCACAATCAGGCCAGGGCCTCCAGTACCCTGAAGCTGTGTAATAAGCATGCTGGGAAGCTTCCCTCTTCCCTGCTGGCAGCTAATGCACGCCCAGGAGTGCTGCCCGGAATGAAGTTCTCCTTCCATCCTTCCCTTCAAATCCTGTGGAAATGACTTTGAAAAGTATTCCAGGAGGCCAGATGCTCAGTTTGAAAGGGGGCTCTCCTGACAGTCTGGAAGTCAGCAGAAGTTAGTCCCCATCTTGTTGCCACTAAGAGGCTCTCATGAATGGAGGACCTTCTCAGGGGGAGTTATGCCAGCGCCAGGGAGTAAGTTATGTTCCCTGGGATCAGCCTTCAGGGGAGGCTGGAGGAATCCCTCTGAGTTCCTTGATTTTCCTCCAGAAGCCATCTCACAAGTCAGGAGTGCCCCAGGGGACCACTGCCCTACTGTGAGTCTAGTTGTCTCCTCCCAGAGCTGGAAGGGGTGGAATGGGAGAGAAACTGGGAGAGAAGCTCCCTCCACGACTACTACATGGGCCACAGGGGATTGAGTTTGCACACCACCAGGCTCTCCTGCCTGATTTCTGTCCCTGTGGTCCTTCTGGAAGCTGAGAACTCAGCAAGGCCCCTCTTGGCAGGAGCTCTTTCAGACCCCGCATACAAATAAGTGAGGCTGTACATCTTCCCATCCCCCTCTCCTAACTGGAGGTAGCCAGGCCCTCCCTCTGATGGGCTAAGTGTCCCTTGGACCTTCTCTAAACTCATGGCACCTGATGGACTGGACTACACATGTTAGCATGTACAGCCCATAGAGTCATAGAAGACTTAGCCCGGAAGGGGCCCTAAAGATAATCTAGCCTAACCACCCCGTTGTATAAAATGAGGATGCTGAGATCCACAGGAGTTAAGGGTTGTGTCAAGGTCATGTAGCTTGTTGTATGTTTGATGTGTTTGTCCAGTCTTCCCAACAAAAACATGTAGCTCCTAGAGGATGAGGCTGCTGAGTTCCACACAACACACTTGTGGGCATTCACTAAATAATGGGCTCAGGTCACACCTGTTGACTGATGGATGAATCCTCAGGGAGAGCCTGGGAGTGAAAACAAGCACCTGTCACCTCAAGGCCTTGCATCCATACCCTGACCCTTTGGCTTCTGTCTCTCTGCCCCTGGACCTGGAGCTGGAGCTCACAATGCACACAGAGGATGGTCTCACCTGAGGAAGGGAGGAAGCTTCTCAGGGGGAGGGATCATAGCACATTCGGACCTAGCACAGGACTTGGAGCAGAGGAGTGCTCAGTAACAACGCACTGCTGGACTGAAGATAGAAAGAGGAAGTTCTGGGGTGGGGCTCGCTCCCCCTACTCCACCACGGACCCACTATGCTACCCTGAAATCAAGGGATACTGTGTACTCACCTTACCTAGTAGGAATGAGGCAGATCCTACCACAAGTGAGCTACATTCCCCTTGATGTCTGTCAGGGTCGAAGTCTGTTGTGAGCTGATGACCAGGGGTATGAGCTCCCGAGTGCATTCTCTTCACCCCAGGGTCCAGCTTATGCTTAGGCTGGCCCATCAAGGCTACATGACACCCCCACCCACAGCCTCCCTGGCCCTAAACCTACCTCTACCTCTTTGTGCTGGCCAGCCTGCCCTACCTGTGAATGAAGGCTTTGTGGAAGTAAAAATTAAGTCTTGTAGGTTTTGGTTTCTATAACAGCTGGCAGCTCTTCCCAGCATTTGCCAAGCAAAGATACGGAAAATGGAGAAGATGAGTTCAGCTGGTTCCTTTCAAAAAGATCCCAGGAGAGGAACAGGCAGAGCTTGGGCAAAGCAGTTCTCAGCTCTCAGAAGGGGCTTGCTTTATCTCCAGAAGGCTAAAGGATGAACCATCCTTGTAAAAGATAGACCTGGGCTACTCCAAATATGTGCTCCACCCCCACGAACTGGCAGATACATCGCATTTGTTTCCTGGACCTGCCATGTAAACCACTCTCTGAGCCTCAGTTTCTCTTAGCTGTAAAATAATAAAACAATGCCCATTTTATCTGTTTCACAAAGGTAAGAGGATCAAACAAGGGCATGTGAGAATGAGCTTCATTAGGAAATAAAACTAATGTTCACCATGAGCTTACTGTATTTTAGATATTTTCTTCCAGAGTTTTCACAACAATTCTTGTGTACTTGGTATTATCATTATCCTCACCTTATAGAGAAGAAAATAGAGGCTCAGAGAGGTTAAGTGATGTGTCCAACGACACACAGCTTAGTAGTAGTAAAACCGCTGGGTCAGAACCCAGAATCTGACTCCAAAGCCTGTGTGTTCCTCACCACAACACCATGCCGTCTCAACAAAAGAAGTAAATGCTGCTTTTTTTAAAAAAAAGAAATTGCTAAGTCTTGTTCTCACTCCTGTGCTCTCAGACTGAAAATGTTCCTCTGTGGAGCCAATTCCTATTGCCCCATGAAGGTCATCAGAAAAGTCAAAGCCAAACTCTCTGCCCTCCCCCCTCATTGTCCCTAAGACCCTACAACACAGGAGCAACTCGGGGACCAAACCCTTGCCGTCTGTGCCTGTGTGGCTGCTGAATGTTGTCATGATTCTTTGCTTGGGTTTGCGGCGGAGGTGATGGTTTCAATGACTGCCTAGCCATGAAGCAATCCAGTTGGGAGGAAACACAGAACAGTGGAAATTGGAGCTGAAGGGGACCTCTGAGAGCAAGTTCAAGCTCCTCATTGGATAAGTGAGGACCCTGACATCCAGAGAAGTTAAGTCACTTGAAGGTCATACAGCCTGTCAGTGCCCAAGTCCAGAGTAGAATCCACCAGTTTCTGACTTCTAGTCCTGATCACTACTCTCTCCACTATCCCAAGCACTCTGACACCCAATCAGGGTCATGGTTCTTGAGAGAAAAGAGGGCAAGACTCGGGTCTACAGTCTTTGCTTGAGTCTCTGCTTAGGAAAAGCAGGGATCCTAAGCAAGATAGGTGTGTTGCAGCCAGGAACGGAAGGAGTTTGTTTGCCTCACGAACTAACACACTAGCCTAAGTTCTACCTATTGAGAAGTCAACGCAGAAAGGTCCCTGCAGAAATCCCTCAGTGTGAAAGAGAAGCGGTCCCCCACAGGGAGGCCTACTTGGTGCTCCTGAGGCAGGGATGGCCCACTTCTGGCCACCTGGGACAGACAGAAGGCTGAGCTCTTCCTTGTAGTTCAGGCTGCTCCCCAGGAGCGCAGGGTGCACCATGACCTGGGAATCTCGTGTTTCACCCTTCCCCTGCCAGCCCTTCTCAGTCAGTCCTCCACCAACACCAACCAACGCTTACCTCCTCCCAGAAGTGGGCCCTGCTGACTCCACTCTGTCCTGATTACTCCATCATCCCATTCCATGTTTGTCTCGTTTGGTTAGCACCTGGTTTGCGCCTTTATCCTTATTATTTCTGTGTGCCCAGACATTATCTCTCAGTGTTTGTGTGCTGTTCATCCCCCTCCTGCACCAGCCCCAAACATTCCTCACTCCCAAATGGTCCTCGAGTTCTATATGCCTGTTTTCTACCTCAGCCCCTGCTGGGGGCTGCACACAGCAGGCAGCACCAGGCCATGCTGCTGACCAGCTGTTTGTTCAGTGCTGACTGATGGTGCCAGTGACCTGTGAAAGGGCCCAAGTTAGGTACTGGGGAAGCAAAAACGAAGAGAAAGGGGAAGCCGGATAATCCCCCAGCTGGATCATCAGCTCCAAAATAATGTGGGGGAGGAGAGTGAAGCATGATTGAATCTCCCCTCTGTGAAGACACTGTGCTAGGTACTTAACAGATGCTCTTTCAACAAGCCGATGAGCTATGTATTTTTACTTCCCAATTTACAGATGAGGAAACAGATCAAAGGTGTTAAGATACTTGTCTAAATTCATACAGTAAGTAAACAGCAGAGCTAGGCTCTACACACAGTTTTGTCTGATGCTAAATACAGTCCATAGTCGACACTATCCCCACCACAAGCAAGCTTCTTGAGGACAGACTCATGGTGACATGTGTTTGCTTTGTTTTCATTTCTGTATCCACAATCCCTAGGACTGTGCCAGGCACACAGAGACACTCTATAAATATTTGCTGAATGAAGGAACAAAGGGAATGAATGAATATCTCGCTGCTTCTCCCCAGTAGGACAAGTGTTCATGATGCCAGATTACTGGGTTTTGTTTCCAGGAATCTTGAATTTGTTCCCTTTCTCCACCCAGAAGAGTACCCAATATATGAAGGTTCCTCCAAAGGCCATGTGGAGAATGGCTGGGTTTACTAGGCATGGGATGGGGGTGGCAGTAGAAGCTTAACTTGAACACAAAAGACTAGGTCCTAATGAGGTGGGGACCTAAAAGCTTCAGCGCTCTGTGACCTGCTGATTCTGTGGCCACTTTCTGACCCATCTGAATCTGACCCCTCCCCCATCCCACCCTCCCTCACCTCCCACTGGGCACCCCCACTGCCTTGACTGAGCTGTACTGAAATTGGCCACGTTCCTACTAAGCAGAGAACTAACAGTTACGCCACCCACTCTGGCCCCATCCGAACCCTCCAGAGTCTGCTCCGGGCCCCAGGGCCAGCTGCTTTTCTCCACATTCCAGCCAAAAATAATACGAGAACGAAGCTGTTTGGTGGAGACTTAATCTAATCTTCATTGCTTCAGTTTTAAAATATCCTGCCTGGTTTAGGGTTTCTTATTACACACAGGGATGTGTTTTTAGTGAGATAGGTCTTAGCAGAAACGTCCTTCTTGTAATTAGAAACCCAGGCAGGCAAGGCCTGCGGTGAGGCATCCAAGCCAAACAGCAGATCCCCCTGAAGACAACACGTTTGCAGCAAGCTCTTCCCAAGCTTCCCAGGCCGGCATGAGATGAACCAAGCAGTCCCAGGGCCTGCTTTCCCCTCCCCCATGGGGATTCTGGAACAGAGGAAACGCGGGAGTTCTGGGAGAAGGACTGTGCCCTCCAACTGTTGCTCCCTCACCGCCCCCCACCCGTGCCTCATGCCCCGCCCTGCTCTTGTCCCCAGTCAAAATGGAGACTAAGACGTTGGCCGCGACTGGCTGAGAAGGATATGTGAAGGAAAAATTACCCCCAAGGAATCCCCACGGACTAGGGAGAATTAAAGACAAGCATTCCACTGGAGCCACGTCTCCAGGATCAGAGCTAGCTTTTACAAATCAGGCACCGGAACAGGAGTCTACAAGTGCGCATATACTTTTGTATAAGTGCCAGGTGTGACTTCTTGGGCTTTCTGGCCCAGAATCCGCTTTGATCTGCCAGCATGAAGACTGCTAAGTGAGGTTCAGACTGTGGCTAGCTCTGGACCGGCACCCATCCCCCCAGGCCGACCAGATGTCACACACCAGTCAAGGCTCGGGCCTTGCCTTCCCAATAGGATAAAGAGAAGGGGCTGTGTTTCTGACAAGTCAGACACTCTGTTCATCTGATGCCAGAAAGCTATTCCAGGTAGCACCATTAGGAAGGAGCAGGCTGGGTTGGTTCTCCAACTCAGTCATAATTGCCCCTCTTAGTAAAGTGCAGGTGGTTTTTGGAATCACAGCTGGGTTTACAAATTCTAAGATGTAAAGAAAGGCAGAAGTTGCAGCCCCTTCACTGAAGTCTAAGAACTCCTGAGAGTGGTGGAGAAAGGCTCTGGAGCCAGGCAAGGAAAGAAAATACACTGAAGAATGTGACTTTGTGGCTGAGAAGCCTCTATCTCCCATTTTCTTTTTTTGCTGGGCTCCGGTGATCCTTCCACCTCAGCCTTCCAAGGAGCTGGAACTACAGGCGCGTGCTACCACGCCTAGCTAATTTTTGATTTATTGTAGAGATGAGGTCTCGCCAAGTTGCCCAGGCGGGTCACGAACCTCGCATTTTCTTTATTGAGAGAGCACCCCATGCTTGATTCATGCCCGTCCCTTCACTCCTCACAGCCTAATGAGGACTGTGTGAGACATCCCACTTTACAGATGAAAAAACCAAGGTCCAGAAGCTAGATGGCCCACTGGCCTCACGCAGCCCAGGCAGTAATAGCGTAGAAAGTGATCAGGCCCCCAGATTTCAGCCTAAACATTAGCTCAGCATGCTGATCTGCCAACCTTGATTATCTCCCAACCACCTCCCTCCTTCCCTTCCTCCCCCCTTTCCCACCAGGTATTAGATTTAATTAAATTAGCGGATCCCTGTCGCAACAATCGCAACAATCCTGGCCATGTTGCCTGGATAGAACCCAGCCAATGCAGCTCCTCCCTCTAAATTCTGCTTCTCGATATAGTGCAATCTCCAATAAGTCACGGATCTCACGTGAAGTGTTCTCTACAAAGCATGGTATGTTGGCGAGACTCGTGCTCTAACGTGGCTCATGATGATTTCATTTTCCATATAACTTCCTCAGTTTTTCCTCTGCAGCATCGTTTTCACCCTCTCCATACTTGGATCTGCATTTTGTTTGATCCAGACACTTTGCTTCGCATGCCGTCACCTCCAGCAATTGCATCACACATTTATATATATCTTACAGCATCGCAGTCCTTGTGCCACACAGCATAGGAAAAAGGAAAACTCATAACAGCCTTTCTCACCCTCCTCAAACTAATTTAGAAAATGTGCTCCAGATTAAATAAATCGGGAACAAAAGTCTGAAATTGGAGATAGAATTTCGGAAAGGTGGGGCGGGGGGGTGGACTAAATAAATAGCAAGGAAATCTTGCAACATGTTGGAAGCCTATAAATTTTATTGGTTGTTTCTTTAATAAAAACAAATTCAATTGCTAACAGCACAGTATTATTAAGCCTCTAACATTTAAAAATCTAATTTGCCCCTGCTCTGCTGCTGTTTATGTTACACGTTGTATTCACGAAGGGTAAAGAAGTCAGGTTGATCAGTTTGGTTTGCTTCCTAAACCAGGCTAATAGAGACCCCCTTTAAAACTCAGCCTTCTTGCTTTCTAGGCATGCCTTGGTCTCTAATGAGTTACAGCCCCAGGCTGAAGATGGACATGGCAGAAAGAAATTTAACACACACTCTGGTGTACCCATAAACTTCAAGGCCAGGGGAGAGAAGGTATGTTTCCAGTTAAGCTAGAACTCCATGAATTCAGGATTCTCCACTCACAAGACAGTAATTCTCCTTATTTCATCACTAACTTACTTCAAATGTGTTTATACAATTTATTGCTACTGAACTTCCAGGCAACTGGTGTAGAGTTAATGAAACCCAGCTTGGAGAAGCTTTGAGCTTTGAACAACTAACCACAGTTTAAATGGTTATGACATGCGGTCAAAGCCACAGCCCAGGCCCGCTGCAGTTTCTGTGTTAGGACCTAGTCAAAAACCTTGTCGTCTCACCTTTTGTGCCAAATAGATTGAAAAAGGAAAAAGCTCTGAAAAAGCAGCTTGCCTTGTTCCTTCTCAAGGTTCCCTGCCATTTAAACACATTTATCTTACTAAACACCAAGGCGAAGCCCCTCCCCCAGTACCGAGTAAATATTTTAGTTGCAGTTTGACTTGGCAGCTGGGCTGAAATCCTGAAATCCAGTTTGGGTTTAATTGAACAGGGTCGGGTCTACCTCAAGCAAGGCTGAGAGGGGGCTGCTGAGCAGGCACCAGCAACATTTAAAGCCAGATTCAGTGAAAGCCCAAAAGCAACACAGGAATGTACTGATGAAACTGGACTGGAAAAGAAGCAAACTCGTCTTTCTGAATTACTTGGACATGGACTTTTATTAATTCTCACTGTCACATGGCATTCTCCTCCAAGCTCTGTCCATGTGGGAACTCCAGCAAGCTCCCTCTTTTTAAACAGGCCCATTTTGAAGAGTAAAGGGGAGGTACTGGATTTGCCACTGCCACACAATAAAAGCCCCTTTTGAAAGCAGCACTTTCATTAACTTAAAGCAATCTATAGACTTAAAAGCAGAGAGCAGTAAACTCCCAGAAAGGATCATAAAACAGCCAGTCTCAAGTTGGGTACACTTCAGTGCAATTTGCACGAGGCATTTTACTGTGGTCGGTGGTCGGGCCCATCTCCCTCCAGTAACCCCCTGTCCCTTATTTTGAGCAGCCTCTCTTTCTCTAGGCTTTCATGCCTTTCCCGCTCACAAAGGGGAGGCGGTGACCGGGGAGTCTCCGTGGGGTCACGGCTCCCTCCCCCCTTCGGCTCTCGGCGGGAGAGACAGCGCACGAATTCCAAGCCTGCAAAACAACAGCCTCGGAGTTCCCCGCAGCCGTCGCCGCGCCCCGGGCCGCAGCGGCCACTCGTGGGTCGCACGTCTTCTGTGTCCTGTGAGGGCTGCCTGGTTCTCCCTGCCAGGGGTGCAAGGGGTGCGTGGGGCTGGGAAGGTGGGCTTAAGGAAGAAATCTCAAATCTTCCTTCTCGCCACCCCCCAAACACACTCTCTAGTTGGCCAGAAGATAACCTCCCTCCCTGGTAGGGACCTCTCCCCATCCCACACACCTCCGAACTAGGCCTGAACCTTGGGATGCAGCCCGAGTGAGAGATTATGAGTCCAGAACCGAGAGCCCCCCACCCCACCCCCTTCCACCAAGGCCCTGGAGCCTCAGGAAGGCCAAAATGGCAGAGTAAGCGGGAGAGCAAGCGGTTGGGGCTTTGGATAATAAGACATCATGTTGTGTTTTAACATCGTCATTTTCTCAGATTTGGGGAGGCGAATCTGCTAAATCTGCCTAAAATGCGAAGCTGTTGGCTCCCACCAGTAAGAGAGCACTTGAAACCCGAAAAGCCAGTACCCTGGCGAAGTCCGGGACAGGTTAGGCGTCGGTAGGAGTTCCCAAGCTTCCTCCTCCCGGGGCGGAATAGGGCTCGGGTGGCTGGGTTCGTGGGTTTCCCAGCCCCGCGGGGGAGGCGCGGGCAGCGCTTGTGGGGACGAGGCAGCGGCTCCCATCAGGGCGCCAGAGTTCGGGCCGGTCCTGCCCTGGGCCGCAGCTCCCGATTCCTCCGGCCCACTGTGGCACCTAGCTGCCGGCGCTCCCCTCCCGTCGCAGGCCACGACCCCCGCGGGTCACCCGATCCCTCCCTGTCGCGCCGCGCCCGCAGACCCCGAGGGTCGCCCGGAGCCCGCCGAGCCGCCAGGGCCGGGTACTCAGATCCACGGCGAGCCCCGCGAGACTGCCCTGTCGCTTCGCCCAGAACGTCAGTCCTTTCCGTCTGTAAGCTTCCCGGATTCTCGCTCCTAGGACCGGGTCCTGTGTGCCCCAAGTCCTCTCCTCCTTCAGGAACGCTTCCGGGAGAAGGAGCAGAAACTCGGGGCTCGACTGCCACGGTTCGGATCAACCGGTTGCGTTGCCTACCCAAACGCTTTTTCACACGCGGAGCTTCAAGACCCGCGCGCGCGACCCTCCCCAAATTCCAATAGCCTCGACCCCGATAAAGAGCTGTGATCCCATGACTAAATCCTAAAAAACGCCACCGGTTCCTCCGGCCCCCAACTCCTACCTCCAGCCCTCTGCTCTGGCCGGCGAGTAAATCACTCATCGGCACTTCAGTCCCGATTCTGAAAACAGCCTGGATCCTACAGTCCAAACTCTAGCCCGATCCTAAAGCCTATCCCTAATTCAGGGCCGATCCACCATCTCTCCCCTTAATTCTCAACCCGGGTCTTCCCACCGCGCAGGGACCCTGGCTTCCCCGCACACAGCCCCAGGAAAGGGCGGCCCGTTCAGCTGGTTTCTTCCTCGGTTCTGGAGCCAGGAGAGCCCTATCCTCTAACCCAACAGAAATGCAAACTTTGCGCTGCAAATCCGGGACCTCGCCCCGTCCCCCTCAGCCCCTGCTGTTGAGCACTTCCGTCCCCCCTTTTACGAACTCGCCCCCTAGTTCTTCAGCCAGGAGGGCTCTGGATTCCCAAGCCTCGACACGGGCCCCTACGCCCTCCCCTACCTCGCCAAAGACCCCCAACCATCCACGAAAGCCAGTGACCCTACACAAGCCAACTCATCCCTGGGCTAGGGTCCCTGAGCGTGGTCCTTCGGATCCCGGTTTCCCTGGCCCGCTCATGTTCCCCCTGTCCGCGCTGTTCCCGCAAATCCCCGCTCGCCCTGCCTCCCCAGGCCGACCGGACGCGGCCGTGGCTCCTTGACTCCGGTCACCCGGCCCAGCCTGGGGCTGCTCCCGCTTCCAGCCGCTCGAAGGCAGCTCCAGGCTGGTGGCGCCGAGGAAGCGCCAGCCCAAGGGGCGCCCCAAGCCGAGAGAAAGAGAACCTGGAGCCGGCCCGCGGTTCTCAGCCGCGCCCTGCGGAGCGTCCGGCCCGGAGCCGCCGGCACCCGGGCTCCGGCAGGCGCGCGGGTCCCTATTCTCGGGGCCCCGGGCGCTCCCGGCGCACAGCTCCCCGCCCGCCCGCTCCGGGGTCTTGGGCCCGCGGCGGTCCGAGCCCGCAGCCCGGCTCCTGGCACCCGCGGACAATGCGCGGCCGGCCACGGGCTGGAGCCGGGCGAGGCGGCGGCGACGGGGCTGCGCGCCGGCCGGGCCGGGGCGCGGGCGGGCCGCGCCGCTCTCGCCGCCTCCGTGCCCGGCCTCGCCGCCCCTCGCGCTGCTTCGCTCCGCGCTCTCCCGGCGCTTCCCCAGCTTCTCTCTGCACGCTCCCGCCGTCCCTCTCTGCTCCCTGCCTCCCTCCTCCCTGCTGCCTCCCTCTCTCTCCTCCCTGCTGCCTCCCTCTCTCCCTCTCTCCTCCTTGCCCTGTCGCAATGAATAATACTCTGGCTTGGGGACTGGAATAAAACACACGCGCTCTGAGGCAGCCGCCCGCAGCAGCAGCCGCCGCCGCGCCGCCGCCGCCGCCTGCAAAAGCGTCTCTGACATGGAAATGAATGACAGCTTACCTGATGCCAATCTTCATCAGACTGACACCGGCGTGACAACACAGCCTATACTTCCCGGCACTGCTCGGGACGTCAGCGGCACAGGGACCCGCCCCCCGGACCCCCCCTTCGCACACCTCCCCTCTCCCCACTCCCCCTTTCTCCCCACCCCCCATCACCCCCACCCACTCCCGGCCCCGGCCGCTTCCAAGTCGGAGGAGCCGCTGAAGTGTCTCCCTCTACTGGAGGCTTTTCTCAGACGGCAGGCGCGGGCCTGCTCTTGCTGGCGGGGAGGCAGACAGCGCGGGAGGAGAAGCCTCCCAGCGTGAGTTGCCTCGGATGGGGAAGGCAGCGGACCCCCACGGGACTCGGGAGCACCCTCCCCTCCCCCACAGCCTGTCCTCCTCAGCCTAAGAACAGCCGAGGCAGAGTTCCGAGACATCTGGTGCTGAGGGGACTGAGATGAGGTGAAATGTGCTGTGGACCCCAAGAGAACTCCCCAGAAATTATGAAACTTAAAACTGGAGAGAAATCCTTCCCTCCACCACCACTCCCCCTCCCCCTTTCCTGCCTGGCTGGCCTCATTTTTATGATTGCATTTGAATAATTCTCATTACCTTGGCCCCAGAAAAGGTGCTCAGATGACACTCTGGTTAGCGATTCTAGTCTCGAGAGCTTTTTCTGCTGTGGGCTTCCCGGGGCGTTTGGTTCAAGGAGGGGAGACGGTGTTATGGGATGGAGCAGAGGGGACAGAGAAAGGAGTGGAGAGGTTTTGTCAGAAAAGTACTTCTTTGCAAATGTCAGGCAAGCCTGTTCTAAGTCTCTGCTGTTTTCATTCTAAAACGTCCTTGGTAAACCCAATGAGTTCCCAGAGTTCTAGAGGTTAGGGTACCATAACATAAAGGGAGAGACCAGCTCGTCAGTTTCAATCAGGGCCTGCTGGGGTGACTTCATTTACTTCAGGGAGGAAATTGGCTCCTTTATAGTGGAAGACCAAAGCCAGCATGTACACATGAGCCTCCGTTCACTCAACAAAGATCACGTCCTACTAAGAGCCACCTACCCTTGCAGGCTCGCTTGCTTCCACAACTTAGCACATGGCCCTTTACATAAAGGGACAAGAGAACCCTTCTGTCCCTGGAAGTTTGCTTCTTGCTCCCTGTAGAGGAGCCATTTCAGCCACAGTCAGGCAGCCATTGATCCTCTGACCCCAGGCCAGGCAGGGGGGCTGGATAAAGCCTAGACAAAGACACTGATGTAAGCAGGAAAAGCAGAAAGTGAAACCCAGCCCGCCAGGTTTTCAGCAAAGAATCTGACCCAAGAAGTTGAAGGCCGCCCCTTAGCTCTTCCCAGACCTCTGTGTCACCTCTCTCTGGCCTCGATCATGGGCAAGGATGAGCGCCACAGCTTAAAGGAGGCAGTTGAGACCTTTCTTACATTAGGTCCCAGATACACGACTGTTTGTCCAGATCCTCTCAATACCCACAAACCCACCCTCCAAAAGTTGCTTGTGGAAGAAACTTTTCATTCATAGCCTCCTTTGTAGACAGAATTGAATTGAATCTTCTCACCTTCACATAGAACCTCCAAAAATTTCGCTAGGTGGATTTATGTCACCCCAGCCTCTGATCTGTGGTCAGAGACTCAGGCTGCTGACAGCATAATCGCTATTATATATTATACATTGTATAATAATATAATAATAATGAATGCACTTGCCCTTTTTATGTAGTAGAGAAGCGGCCGGATTCTCCAACCCAGAGGCTGGAGGTCAGACTGCCATAAACTCTCAGAGGGAAGCCCTCTTCAGATAAGGGAGGGGAAGGGGAGAGCCATTTGTCTCTGCCTAGGACCCCTGGAGGGAGAGGTTTGTCTCTTTCCCCCGGCTCCTAGTGAGTGGCTGCAGCCTGCAGAGTCAGAGGGGAGAGTTAGGTTGAATGTAAATGCTTCACCCCATCTGAGAGGTGTCAGTGAGCCATAAATAGTACTGCAGGCGACAGCCTTGCATCACTGATTCACACTTGTCACACCCCTCATTTTCTGAAATCTAGTTCAATGCACAACTCTTTCCTGATATGGGAGATCTGTTGCCATGAGCTATTACTTT
This sequence comes from Tarsius wallacei, assembly GCA_963574415.1. Lineage (NCBI taxonomy): Eukaryota > Metazoa > Chordata > Mammalia > Primates > Tarsiidae > Tarsius > Tarsius wallacei. The sequence continues at coordinate 6,190 of CAUYQG010171506.1, read as the reverse complement.
CTGGAGTCTAAAATACTGTGATTCCTTTTGCCGGGCATGGTAGCGCACGCCTGTAGTTCCAGCTACTTGGAAGGCTGAGGCGGAAGGATCGCCAGAGCCCAGCAGGTTGAGGCTGCAGTGGCCAGGAGCGGCCACTGCACTCCAGTCTGGGTGACAGAGACTTCAACTCAAAACAAAACAAGACAAAACAAAAATCCTGTGATTCCCAATAATACCTTTTTGGTGGTTTAAAGTACACATGGCAATTTTAGGTAAATATATTTTGCTTTGGTTCTTTTTGTCATTTGCAAGAGTGTAAAAAATAATTATCTAAAATGTAACCACCTTTTTTGTAATCACTGAAAGCAAATAGTTTGCTCTGTATTTCTACTGGAATCTCTGCTGTGTGCTGGTGCTAAAAATAAAAAGCAGACGCAAAGAGGCTCAGGTAATGGTCCCTACCCTCAAGAAGCTTTAGCCGGGCTCTGTGGCTCAGCCTGTAATCCCGTGCCTTGGGAGGCTGAGGTGAGTGGATTGCCTGAGCCCGCGGGTTCGAGACCCTCCCGGGCAACTTGGTGAGACCGCATCTCTACAATAAATCAAAAATCAGCCGGGTGTGGTAGTGCGTGCCTGGCTGAGGCGGAAGGATCGCCGGAGCCCAGCAGGTCGAGGCTGCGGTGGCCGGGAGCGGCCACTGCACTCCAGTCTGGGCGACAGAGTGAGACTCCAACTTAAAACAAAATAAAAAAATAAAGAAGCTTTCACTCTAGTTGAGGAAGACAAAGCACCAACATTTAAAATATCAAGTAACAATAATACAAGAATCCAGCAGAAGACACAAACTAGTAAATAATTAATGATCAAATTAGTTGTCAATATATCAAATCCCAAGAGTTCCATATCTAAATTTTGGCCCTGTCAATAAGTAGAAAAAGCATCAAGTAGAAATTAAGTCTGTAGAATACACTCCAGATACTCTAAAAATTTTTCCCCATCATCCCTCTGAGAACAAAGAAGAGAATGGAGAGGGATATACCTGTCATGCCATATAATTCATCAACATATAAGCATTATAACTAAACAGGAGTTCCTACAAATCCTAGTCATCACTTTCAAATGTTGGAGTTCCTAAGTTTGGTTCTGGGCCCTCTTCTCACTCTGCCTACACTTTGTATTTGGTATGAGCAGCCCACACCAGCCAGGCTGTCTCCTCCAAGCTCCAAATGTGTATGATCAATGGCCCAGCCTGTGTCCCCCCATGAATATAAATTTAAACTCTGTATTAGTCTGCTCAAGCTGCCATAACATAATACCACACACTAGGTGCTTAAACAACAGACATTTATTTTCTTACCGTTATGGAGGCTGGAAGTCTAAGATCAAGGTGCCAGTAGAGTTGGTTTCTGGTGAGGACTCTCTTCCTGGCTTGGAGATGGCACCTTCTCTCTGTGTCCTCACATGGCCTTGCCTCTGTGCACACACAGAGAGAGACAGCTCTAGTGTCTCTCCTTCTTATTAGGAAACCAGTCCTGTTGGATTAGAGCCCACCCTTTTGACCTCATTTAACCTCCTTAAAGGCCCTATCTCCATATACAGTCACATTGAGGATTAGGGGTGGGCACAATTCAGGATAAGACTGCCCAACTACCAGTTCCCTTCGTTTTCAACTTAATTATTTTTAATGGATATTGATAGATTGTGAGTTACTTGAGGATGGTGGCAATATCTTGTTTTGCCTAAAGATCCCTAAAACCTGGTACAAACCAATTCAGAAAACATACTAAAGAAATGTCTTTTGGGTTGAAGTGAGTGAAACTTATTTCTCCATCATTGGCCCGGTCCTAGCTGAGAGGACTGTCACCAGGTAACTGGAATATTTTGGTAATGTCCTAACTGTCTAAATGTCTCCAATATCTCTACCTCCTCCTACATATTTGCACCAGAATGTTCTTCCTAAAACAAAGGTTAGATCACACTTTGGTTTCCCCTGAAAATCATCAATAGCTTTCCAATGCTTAAAAGATTTAGCCTTACAATAATAATAATAATAATGAAAGAAGGCCTTAATACCACATTCCCTGACATGACCTTTAAGTTTGTCCTCATCGTGTAGCCCTGATATTTTCAGGCTAAACTCCTGCATTTTGGTCTGCAGCTCCCCAACTCTACCTTCTTGTGATTTCCAGACCTGATCCATGGATTTCCTATATCAGAATCCCCTGGGAAACTTCTTTATAATTCAGGTTTCTATGTTCCACCCCTAGAGAAAGTCAGTCTAGAGAAGAGCCTACGACTCTACATTTTATTTTATTTTATTTTATTTTATTGAGTTGGAGTCTCACTCTGTCACCCAGACTGGAGTGCAGTGGCTGCTCCCAACCACTGCAGCCTCGACCTGCTGGGCTCCGGCGATCCTTCCGCCTCAGCCTTCTAAGTAGCTGGAACTACAGGTGCGCGCTACCACACCCGGCTAAGGACTCTACATTTTAAAAGACACTGCAGTTGAGAGGTTTGGGAACTTTCATTCTAGCCTTCACTCCTGCCCCAGTCATGGGACCCAGAACACATCTTGCACTTCCACTTCCAAACCTTCCTGACTTACTCAAGCTCTTCTTTCAGCCTTGTGTTTTTATTCCCCCACTTCCTACTTTCTGAAATCCTATCTGGTTTTAAGACTTAATTGAAGCATCACCTAGTTTCAAAGTGTGCTTGGATCCCCCAGCAGAGAGCACCAGCTGTGGGGTCACCCAGACCTGGCTCAGATCTCCACTCGGTCGTGAAATAGCCAAGTATCTGGGTAGCTACTGGGCCCTAAGTCTCAGTTTCTGCATGTGTGAAATGAGAATGATAACAGAACCCAACTCATGAGACCATAGGGATTAAGTAAAATCATGAATGTAAAAAGCTTAGCACAGTCCCTGGCACATGGGAGGCTCTTCAATAAATGGCAACCAGTAGATTTAATAGCCCTTTAGCCAGGCTGCCGCAGCACTCTGCCTTTGCCTTTATTATAGTACTTATTTAACTGGCCTGAGGAAGGGAGATATTGTTTACTAAGAGTGCTATGACAGGCCCTAAGGGCTGCAACAGATACTGGGAGCTAGTAGGCAGGGGATGTTTCCTCTACCTAAGGCCACCTTCCTGACCCAGATGGGACGGTGGTGTGGGAGCGGCCAGGGCCAAGAGAGGAAGACTCTCTTCCTGGTGAATAATGCATAAGAACACATCCCTTGGAGAAAGTGTTAGGCAGAGGGGGCAGACCCACACAGTGTAAAAACTCAGATGCTCTAAATCCTCTGAAAGTAGTGGGGGTGGGGGCAGGAGCGCTAGGATTTTACTGTGAGCTGGAAGCCAGGTTGTTTAAGGCCCCTTGCCTATTTCTTTCTTTCTTTTTTTTTTTTGACCCTGGAAAAGCCTCAGCTCCCCACCCCACTCCCATCCTCTAAAGCAGGGAGTTGAAGCCTGTCCTCTGGGCGCACGATAGGCAATTAATTGGGTCATATCTTTAACCAGCTTCTTTAATATAGGAGCAATATAATCCCCAAAGCCTTTGAAAAAAACTATCTTTCTATGGCACTGATGTACTTTTGGGAAGTTTCTTTAAACACTGACTTACTTCTCCCAAGCATCTTCCCACCCTCACCCCCAACTACACACACACACACACACACACACACACACACACACAGCCTCTCAGGTGGGAGCTGCCCGGGTCTTACTTCCAGATGAGAAGTTCTGTGAGAGGCAGAAAAGGAAAAAGAGTTCTGAGTGATTCCAAAGTTCTTTCTAGGTTCTAGCAAGGGGTGGGAAGTATCACAGCCAGCTTGAAAGAACTGAGAAAGAGAGCGATTGGAAGAGAGAATATTTAGACTATATTTAGGAAGATAAGAGAGAAGATTCTGACGACTTCCAAAAAGAGCCATTTCTGGGAAATGTCATCCCAAGAGTTTGGACACAAAAATTTGAGAAAGGCAGATATAAACCGTTGCAATCCAATATAGTAGCCACTAGCCACATGCAGGTCCTGTCCACTTGAAATGTGACTAGTCCTACTTGAGATGTGCTGTATGTGTAACAGATGTAAAAGACTTAGAAAACTTAATACATAAAAAGCAATAGCCAGGCACTGTGGCTCACGCCTATAATCCCAGCACTTTGGAAAGCAGAGGTGAGAGGATTGCCTGAGCCCAGGAGTTGGAGACCAGCTTGGGCAACTTGGTGAGACCTTGTCTCTACAATTAAAAAAAAAAAAAAATCAGCCAGGTGTGGTGGTCACACACTTGTAGTTCCAGCTATTTGGAAGGCTAAGGTGAAAGTATCATCTGAGCCCAGCAGGTTGAGGCACTCCAGCCCCAGTGACAGAGTGAAACTCTAACTCCAAAAAAAAAAAAAAAAAAGAAAAGAATAATGTGAAATATTTTATATGTATTAGATATTAAAATAGTGATATTTTGAATGCATGAAGTTAAACAAAAATAGATCATTAAAACTATATTTATTTATTTATTTATTTTGAGTTGGAGTCTCACTCTGTCACCCAGACTGGAGTGCAGTGGCCGCTCCCAGCCACTGCAGCCTCGACCTGCTGGGCTCTGGCGATCCTTCCGCCTCAGCCTTCCAAGTAGCTGGAACTACAGGCATGCGCTACCACTCTCCACTAATTTTTGATTTATTGTAGAGATGAGGTTTTTGCCAAGTTGCCCAGGTGGGTCTCGAACCCGCGGGCTCAGGCAATTCACTCACCTCAGTCTCCCAAAGCGCGGGATTACAGGCTGAGCCACTGAGCTGGCTAAAACTATATTTACCTGTTTATTTTATCTTTTAAATGTGGTCACTAGAAAATTTAAAATCACTATGTGACTTGCATTCTATTTCTATTGAAGCCTCCCTTCCGGGCTTCATTTTTGTTTTGGTATAAGCTATGTTTGGATGCTGAAGCCTTTTTTTTTTTTTTTTTTTTTTTTTGAGAAAGCGGGATTTATTGAGAGGACAGAAAAGCTCCCACAGTGGGAGGGGATCCAAGGGAGTTGCCCTGAAACCTTTATTGTTTATCATGTATCGCTCTGGCTCACCAGCTCTTCCTTTTCTTCTGCTTCCACCAACACCACAGAGGACAAGCTGAGGAGTGAGGAGAGATCATTAGGATATTCAGTGCCTCTCTTAGGCTGCAGAAGTGTCTAAGAACTTCCTCCTTCCTCCTCACCCATGACCAGATACATGGAGTTTTGAAACCTCTATTGTCCCTAAAACAAAACCTACCTCTCCTGCCTGTCCTGGAGGATCCATCCTGAACCCCTTGTCTCCCATCTCTTTTCAACACCCTTCAACACCCTCCTCACCATCACAACTGTCACCCCTGCTTTCATCATTCTTTTACTCAACCCTATTCCCATTCTAGTCACATGCTTCATCATCACTTACCACAGAACCTCCCTGCCTCTTTCTGCTCATCCAATGGACCAACTCCTCCCTGCCCCCAGGGATGAGCCCTATCAGTGTTTGTTGCCTTTGATGCTGTGTCCAACCTCTAAGCCTTCCTGAGCTGAGGATTTTGCATGGCTGGGCTCCCAACTCCATTCTGGCAGCCAAGACCCACAGCAGCGAGACTGCAGGGCATAGAGAAACAACCAAAAACCCTGGGAAGGGGTGGAGGCCATACTCCCCCACAGAAGCCGGTCCTGTCTTATCACGTTGGAGGGGGACAGTGAAGAAGAGTAACCAAATGAGGGAGCAAGACGCCCACAGTTTACCTAGCATGAGAAGCATGATTTGCTTAACAAGGAAGCACAAAACAAAGCAACAACAATAATAGCTAATATATATTTATTATTTGCTTGGTGCTAGACTCTGTGCTAAGTGCCTACACACATTGTTTATCAGAGTCTCATAGCAGCCCTGTGAGGCTTATCACTAGGCATGAACTCAGGCTGCCTCCAGGACCCACGCTCCAAATTGCATCTTCATAAAGCCTAAACACTCACTTCCTTGCCATCTCATCCATTCATTCATCCACTGATTCATTCACTCAGCATACATAGGCTGATAGCCTCTAAGAAATTTATCAGCTCATTGGTTCCCAGTCACCATCCAGGCTGGCCAGGCAAATGGTAGGCACTTGGGCTATAAAAACGAATAAATCAGCCGGGCTCGGTGGCTCAGCCTGTAATCCCTCGCTTTGGGAGACTGAGGTGAGTGGATTACCTGAGCCTGC